>JAAXYW010001573.1:0-20625 GCA_036851895.1 Orthonychiurus folsomi | reverse complement strand
GACTGGTCTGTCGTCTAACTAACAATGGTGGAACAGTAGTGGTAATCATGAAGGCTTGCAAGCGGATGTTGCAGAATCAAACATCGTTCTCCGTCCTCGTGTTTCGGGGGTGGTTGGTTTGCATGCTTTAAGCCAACTGAACTAGCTGAACTTTAAAGCAATGCTGAAAGTGTAGCGCAGCGGGTCAATTTGCGATGTTCCGACACTCGCACGCACACTGACAGTCAAGAATGGTTGATCTCTTGGAACTGAGAATCGACTTCACGTCGTCGCTCGTGTATATCAATCCACCATTAAATCACGAAGTTTATGTTACCCTCTGCGGCAATTACAAGCCTCAAAATGTTATTATTTCGACAATTATCATTAACTTAAGACGTCTGCGCCTAGATCTATGAATGTATTCCACTCCACTAACTCACCTCTAAGCAGCAAATACAACAAAATTCTACATTTTTTTGAAAATTTGTCAAGGTTTTCAGTTAAAGTCAGATTTATCTGTCATCTCAGGTAAAGGGCAAGTAAACTTCCGCTCTTCAAGTTCACCCATAAAAATTCTGGATTTGTTAGAATCTGGAATTATATCATCAGTTCGATTCTCTCTTGTTTCATTCGAAGAGATGCTGGAATCACTCTCACTCCCAGATGAGTCTTCATCATCGTCGTCCTCATCAGGATCAAATAATACTTCAGCACCTTCAAACACATATTGCCTTGGGCGCCAGCTCAAGTAGGAATTTTCTGTTTGTAAAAATATTCATTTATTAACGTCTGAGAACCACTGCCATACTGGCAATACTCAAATTACATAGTTACAAATCGCAATTCCTCTAACCTGGTAAACGCTCAGCGACATTTTCATTGACCTTTGGTTTCCAGCAAGTCTTTAGAGCCTGGATGTCATTTTCAGACTGAGGTACTATCAAATCTGCTTCTCCCAAGCCGTTGCCTCTAGAGACCTTGTCTACCTCCACCATTTCTGATTTGGCGGATAATTCCTGGAAATCTGGTCCCAGGCTTCGGCAGAGTTGAGCAATGATGGTATCGCAATTTCCTAAATACAAAAAACATTGAAGGGTTAACAAACTAAACAAATACGTTCAATTGTCAAACGAGCAAGATTGGAATGTTACTGGGCAAAATAAAATACAAAACTAAGTGTATTTTGAAACGATTTGCCGATAAAACAAAAATTCATGATTTTGATTTGATTTATTCATTAAAGTGTTCTACCAAGGCATTCATGTGTAACAATTAAGACACTTAGTTGATTGGCTAACATGGCAACACAACTATGGACTGAAGCATATTGCAGGAAAGGGGAAATCTGTTTTATAATGACTGTTCTAACCACTGTAATTCATAAGTTGTACTTAAGTGAACAATAATTATATTACCCAAAAGTTCAATGTCAAAGCGGCAATGTCCAAGGGATTCCCTGTTGATTAGAATTTGCGGGACTCCAGGTGGGAGCATGCCTGAGTAAAAAATCAAGAAATAAGTTGTGGCTTAAAAAAACTTGAGAATAATTTGTAACATACCAGGAATGAGGGATACGGGTCGAACCCGAAGCGAGGAGCCGATGACAAGAAGCAGATCGCACTCGGGCTTATCCAGTTCCAAATTGTTGTGGAATTCATCATTTAAATCTTCTCCAAAGAATACAATGTCCGGCTTCAACACAGGTGGAATGGGAAGTTCAACCTGCGATGGATACATTTCGTCTTCATCATCGTCGTCTTCAAAGGATGGTCTTCTTTGGAAACCAATTTCTGAGCTCGTAGGAACTGGTGGTTCAAGAGGAAATTTGATTTGGTTTGTCTCTTCGGTGGTAGAGCAGCTTGGGCAAAATGGAACTTCCCCAGCTAAAACCTTTTCTTTAATATCGTCAGCTTGCACCCGATATTTGCATCTAATACAAGTTGCTGTTTTAAAGGAACCTTAAGTTTAGAGAGAAAATTATTAGTTTCTTAACGTAAAAAGCAATTTGAATACAATAATAAACCAGATTTACCGTGACACATGGTAACTTTCTGAATCCCGGCGATCGTCTCCAAAGTGTCAATGTTTTGCGAATAATTACGCAATAGTTGACCTCTGGTTTCCAGCTTGCGGATAAACTTGTGAGAGAGCGAGGTCTCAAATTGACCGGGATATAATTCCTTCGCTGTCAGAAAGAATGGTCTGGGATCACGCCGGAAAAGACGGATGTCAAATACGCTTTGTGGATCGCGCAATTGTGGAAAAACTTTTGAAACTCTAGCGTATAATCCATCCTTTGAACGAAAGTCTGGGATTCCACAAGAAACAGATATTCCTGCCCCAGTAAGAACCAGAATCTTTTTGGAACATCTGCAATTATATCATAATAGACAAATTGAAACCTATCATGCATCGTCACAATTCACAATTAAGTACCGCGCAAATTCCAGTGTCATTTTTACCTAAACAACCGGGTTACATCTGCCATTGTTGTGACATGACGAAGCCTTTGTCTTGGCTGCGAGAACTCCGGCCCCGATAACATCAGGGCCAGAAAGTGTTGTAGTTGACTATCATTAGGATTGCTGCAAACATAATATCCGAGTCCAATTTGAAAATTTGAACAAAGATATTAAATTTAGTTGCCACAATAGGACAAACCTTCTCAAGTGAGAGAGGAAACGCTGCATCATGAGCATTCTGGACGGGCTATTCACAATTTCTTTACTTTTAAAGATACTATCCCACGTGTTCTCTTCCTCAGAGGATGACCGGTTTTCAGTTATGTAAGATTCACTGATGCTTCCCGTGCTCGTGCAAGGGTCGGAGGTGTCACTGCCTAATGTCCGATTGAGTTTTGAATCATCGCCCTCGCTGTCAAATTTGCATTCATCATCACCCACAATTTCTTGCTCGGCTTCAGGTAGAATAAGTGGAGCGTTAACCGCCAACGTGTCAAGTGATTTCAGCGGACTTCCGAAGAGTAGTTGAGTAGTATCAGGGAATGATTGTGTTGGTGAAACTAGAATTGAATTGAAACACTGGTTAACGAGTGAATTGTAAAATATCTTTTGAAAACATTAATCGCTTAAGTTAACCACAATCAGAACCATACAGTCTTAATGCCCTAAACCAACACTTTATTCATTCCAAAAATAAAGATATGATAGACAGTCATAGGATACAGGAATGAATGGTCGCGCTACGTTACAGTCTATATTTCATTCCTTGGTGTAAATGAACGAATAATTCCTATTTTTACTTCATCCTGCTATCCGAACTATAATCCTGGCTAGCCAAGTCAACATCCTTCTCATTGAACCCAAAAAAAAACTTCATTGCCAGCATTCTTGGAACGTTTCCCAACATGTGTGCTGTGCACACAGCACAGGTCCGCGCCAAAACCTTCAAACCTACGTCACTTGATTTTCTAGTTGGATGGACCGGAAACCCGATTTCCCCGCCATCTCCTGCCGGCTATACCAACGGATTACCCCTGCCTGCTTTGCATTGTAAAATACAGCGAATAACCCAATTCAATAATCTAATCCATTCATTCACCTTGTAAAGTACCTCACCCTTCCGTAATACGTGTCTAGAAAAGTTTCTAAATAAATTAGTCACTGCCCAGTACACTAATTTACATACAAGAGTAATCCGCCCATGCTATTTACCCATACATACATAACCACACCCTGCCATGCCGCCGCCAGTGACTCATTTCCTTTATGCCAGTCCTGTACAATTCCACCCAAGCATACGTCATTTGCCCACATCACGCGCCCATTCCTTTCCTCTATCCTACGTCAGTCGCACACGCGCAAAGGTTCCTCCGACAAAGAAACCCCCGTCTTCCGTACCACCCGCCACCCCACCCCCATTCCCTCAACCAATGAAAAAGCTCGACTCACTCAGGCGATGGAAGAAGTCCCCACCGTCGCCATTTTCCCCTTCATGAAACCCGGAGTCGGAGACAAGGAGTGGGTCTTCGGAGCTGAGGTCAGAGGGGAAGCGTATACAGCGTTTCTTGGGCTGCGGTTCCAAGTCTTCAGTAAAGGTCGTAGACGCTGGGGCTGGGTCAACAGCGAATACTTCGTCGTCCACCATGTTGTTGGATGGGACGACAGGACCAGAACCACAGCACTTGCTTCCACTCGCTTCTGCAACGATACGCACCCCGTGTTGTATGTATGTCTATGTTGGTGCAGGGTTAGGAAAATATCCCTGGCTCAACGTTGGGTTTGGATGGGAAAGGAGCGAGAAATCAACGCACCCAAACTCCTCGGCAAATGAACGGAGAAGGAGAGCCGAGGAAGGAAGATTTGGACGAAGGGAGGAATTTGTCCACCGCACCAGACTTCATGGAAAATTTGAGGGGTCGGCTCGGCTTCCATGCATGGAATGCATGGGAATGAATTGGAATGGAATCCGCAGCGGCGTCGAGTTCAGTGACTCACGGGGGAGGCTCTGATTGGCCAAAGGGAGGAGGACCGGACCGCCCAGGATAACCCAATCACCATGCGCACTACGTCACCGACCCGCAAATTTTAAAACATTTTGCAAGTGACGAGGCTCGAGGACGGTGAACACAACATAAGCGGAAGGCAAGGGTTGTGGTTGTGGTCGTGCGTGAATTTGCTGGAATTCGCAGGCAGTCAACAATTAAATCAGGCCCGGAAAGCCACAACTAACCGAAGGACGGCAAAATGGCAGACGATCTCGTCCTGGATCCCGATATCCGACTGTGGGTATTTTTGCCAATTGTGATCATTACTTTTCTAGTTGGGATAGTTCGACACTACATTGCGATGCTACTTCAGTCACAGAAGAAAGTGGAACTCCTTCAAGTTCAGGATAGTCAAGCAATGATTCGAGCCCGGATGTTGAGGGAGAACGGGAAGTATCTGCCGGAACAGTCGTATCAAATGAGGAGAGCGTTTTTCAATGATGAAGATACGGGGTATTTCAAAACACAAAAGAGACAAGCGACGCAACAGAATCCTATGACGGATCCCGGCATGATGACCGAAATGCTCAAGGGAAATGTGACGAATGTCTTGCCTATGATTCTTATCGGGGGTTGGATCAATTGGACGTTTTCTGGCTTTGTCACGACAAAGGGTAATTTGAACTAACTGAAATGTGTACAATTTGTATTTCTAAACAACACTACTACTCTGTACTGTATAATTTATTTCTTGTTTAATTTAAATTTTGTCTGGTTCACTCAATGAAGATAGATTTCATGTCCAAGTCCAAGATTAATATTTTGTTTCATCTAGCCGAACAAATTAAATAAGCTCAGGCGTCATACGGTGACGGTATACGGAAAGGCAGTAGGATTTATTCTTTTTTGGTTTTTGCAGTGCCGTTCCCATTGACACTTCGATTCAAGCCTATGCTCCAGCGTGGGGTTGAACTACAAAGCTTGGACGCGTCATGGGTTTCGTCCGCTTCGTGGTATTTCTTGAATGTCTTTGGACTTAGAAGTATCTACACGCTGGTGTTAGGAGAAAATAATGCGGCGGACCAGTCTCGGGTGATGCAAGATCAAATGTCTGTAAGTTTCTAAAAGAGTTTGCATTTGCCTCAGGTCAGGTTGAGTTGAGAACGTCTAGTCACTTCACTGGGATCAGAGGCTTCATTTGCTTATGGGAATGATAATGACTACACTGAAGACTTGATTTGTGTATTAGGGCAGGCAGATAAATGCAACAAACTACAAAGTTTATTCCTTCCGTTTCCGCCAATATCAATTTTCAATTCAAAACTCTTCCAGCTTATTTCATAAAGCAAATAAAGCTTCAACGACTGCTGGTAGTATTAATTATTTTAATTAATTTAGTAGGTAAAAAGAGTGCAATAAGTTGTGGCGTCGCGTGCATGTGCCTAGATGTTTTTGTAAGCTCAATATTTTTCAATTTGTAATCTAAACTCTTTGTAGGGGGCTGCAATGGCAATGCCACCTGACCCAAAAGCGGCCTTCAAGGCGGAATGGGAGGCGCTGGAAGTCGCAAAGCATCAATGGATCCTCAAGAACGCTGAAAAGCGGAACATCTTGAATGCTCAACACTCGTCAGCCTGAAAATCATCGAATATACAGCCAAAGTATCCGCAATTTCCGTAAATTCATGTTGTTTTAATCCTACATGTATTATAATCTGCACGTAATGCAGCGTACAAGTTGTAAAAAAATATGTTCTGCTAATCTCGCAAAAGTTGTAGTAGGTTCTGGTCCTTAGCATTTAGCAATAGTAACTCAATTCTAATGTAAAATGGAATTTGATGTGAAAGAAAATGTTAAAATGATATTTTTATTACTATCATTTGGATTTGACACATTCATCTGGTGTAAATGCGATATGCTCTAATGGCGGGCGCTTTAGTCTAAATTCAATTTCATACAATGTAAAGTACAAACTCCAATAGTTTATTTTCTAACTTTTAAATTAAATAGTATTTCTCTCACAAGAAGACAAAAAATTTAAAATATGCTATAGGCTAAAGGACCTATCCTTTTAGCTCAATAACAGGAATTAAGGTTACACGTTTCTCAAACTTTAAAAATGTATAGCACGCAAGCAGCTAAGACTCCCCTGACTATCGAAATACTTTACATATCCTCGAGTAGAGAAGGATTGACTAATTTTTCTTCTGACTCCGGAGGTTGGATTTGCTGGCCTGTTCGATGTCCGGGTTGCCCAGAATCAACCTGGGGTTCGTTCTGAACTGGCAATGGATTATCTTCATTTCCCTTTAGCCCATATACGGTTGCTTTTCCTTCACTATAACTGCTTATTTTTAATGTGAGTAATTGTAAGTCAGTTTCAGCCTGCAAAACAAACAATTCTATATAATTTTAATTGTATGTATTATAAATATGGGTTATGAGGAAATTGGAGACCCGAGGAGAAAAGTTAGGCTGTTAGGAACGAACTAGAGAACAAATGCTGAAAAGGCAGGCTCTTTAGTCTGGAAATGAGTTATGAGTTTTATTGCTAAGAATTTCGAAATTATCCAAATGCACAGCCTTTGGAAGCATTAATATTCTGTCAGCAGTCGCTTTATAAGGATGATAATTTTCGGACTTAATTCTTTGTTTTGTTATTGGCACCGATTTGGAAACCCGTTTCTACTATGAGCTTCATCATTATACCTGGTGCAAAATCTGCAATGCTGCCATCAAGACCTCGTGCCATTTTTGTAACTCAAGCCGGTGAAGTGCTTCTTGCCTTTAAAATAATTATTCAAAACAAATTAATAAGAACACTTCTTGAAAGGAGAACCGCCATAGAATCTAAAATTAATATATTTCCCAGTAACTAATACTATACTAGTATAGAATGCAAAGATACCTTTGTAACAGAAGAAGCCATTCCTGATGATTTTGAGGCAGTTCCCTAGTAGAGTTACATTGTATTACATTAGACTGAAGATTAGAGCATCCAGAAATTTTGGAAGGGAATAGATATGCTATTTTCTAAAACTCCGTTCTTATTAAAAATCATACTTACGTGGTGAAAGTAGGCGGCGGTTGAAATAGTGATGGCGAGTTAGCAGCCGTTTCAAGGCGAATCAGTTTAACAAACAGGTACGCATTCAATAGTAGGAGAACCATTAAAATAACCAACGTCGCTTTGAAAATGAGGGACGAAGCTCCAGCTAGCTGAGACATCACATTTTCGTCCTCTTTGGAAAGGGTAGCACCGTTAATAGGAATGTTTTCTGAAAAAAATCGTCATTGGTTAATCGCTACTACCTGTGATTTTACAAATATCGTGTAAAGGTACCTTTGTCGATTGAAATTGCAGACGTCGAGCAAGGCGGAGAAGGGGCTCTGTACTTTCTTCTTCTAACAACGGCCGTGGGCCCGTTCATTCGAATCGAAGGTGTCGGAGAATGTGGTGCAACTGTTACTTTGGCACATTCCTCCTTCACTGCTTGTTCCAAATGGGAATAGAATTCTTTGATGCCTGCCCAACTATTTTTCTCGATGAATGCTGCAAATTAAAATTATGTAGATAAAATCAAAGTGAACATTCAATTCAACAGCGAGAGATTTAAGGATAAGGAGTGTCTTACGTTTTATCATAAAATTGACGGACTTTTTGTACTTGACTTGACTCACAATAATAAGCTTTGACTCATGTGCTGAAATACGTGATAGACAGAAATGGCACGTTACATAAAAACTGTCTTCATATGGAATCCCGGCATTAACCGATTCGGCGTCAATAGCGTAGAGCAAGCCAGGTTTACTCTCCGGCAACAATGTCTAAATATTTAAATTTTATTAGGTCATTAATCCTAATAGTTTAAGAATCACGGAGTGCTAACAATATCTATAATCTATACCTGCGTTTCCGTGACCTGCGAATGTTTTGGCCCCATAGGATTGCTTAGTGTAACGGTGAATGAGACCTGGCGAACCTTCTTAGCCTTGCCAAAATCTTGTTCCCAGTCCCCTTGGACAATGTCTGGAAGGAATGATTACAATACATATTAGACTTCATCTCATTTACAAAGTAAAAGTGACAGAAATGTTCTCACTGAAGGTCTTCCGATTTGTGTGAAAATCCCAATAGAACTTGGATTTTGTAAATAGCATGGTGAAAAGCTGATCAACATCGCAAGGAATTACTGTATTAACAACTTGTACTCCTTGGGTGTGAGATACAGGGCATACTGGGACTGGGACTTCCAGGTACACATCATCAGCTGGAACAATAATTTCTCCTTCAGAGTCACTGGAGTCAGACTCCGCGGCCACTCCATTGCTTAATCCCATTTGCTGCTTTCAGTGTTGACGATCTTGATGTTGGAAGGTCATCATCAGTCGGGATAAGGGTACTAAGCCCGCTGTCCAGGATCTGCAATTGTTTATTATTAACATGAATGAAGTGATAAGGGAAAAATTATGAGTTGAAGGGAATTGAAAGCGAGGAGTCATAGCTTATGACGACGCAGTTAAGCCATCCAAGTTTGCGGCTTCGACTAAGCGCAATTGGATTCTAAGGCTTGAAAGATACGCATAACCTTAACATTTCGCCGAATCAAGTCAGATGTATCATATAAATCGAAATACAAGCTCAATTTGTATACAATCGGGATAATACTAACTAAATTAACCTCAGGTTCATTTCACATTCTAGAACGTGGATTGAAACACTGCTTATTGTCAAATTGACCTTCGTCCAGCCAAACCCTTATCGCCACAGCTTGCCATTTGATTTACAATAGCTTAGGTGTCAGTTGTCAAGCAATGTTTGCTTTCGAGGATTCTATCATTACACAATTTTGTTTCCCAGAGTTTTATGCGCAAACCTTGAATTTCTTTTATCTAACAAAGTAAACACTATTTTACAAGTCCCTTGCCAAACAGCAGCAATGGAATACGCACTTCTGCGATACAGGATACAGCACTGAAAACGCTTTCATACATACGGCGCGTACATTGTTTATCAGGCAAATTTGATACTACGGTACGGACAAGCCGCAATTCCGATAATANATACAGGATACAGCACTGAAAACGCTTTCATACATACGGCGCGTACATTGTTTATCAGGCAAATTTGATACTACGGTACGGACAAGCCGCAATTCCGATAATACTTGCATTGTATGTATAGGATTTAATGAAAATGTGAAAAATTAAGAAGTTCACTACATTAGGATGACATTTCCCATTAGAAAGTATATAGCTGATAACTTAGAGGGTTATTGAATAGTCACCTTGGCCTTGGGATGTCTTTCAGTGGGAGTGTGGGGCTTTGGGGCTATCCCTTGTGCACCACTTCGACTGTCAACTCGGTCATGTTCAGGAAGGGCAGGTAGGGTCAACTCGTTCAAATGTAAATGCGATGTTGAGGGCACTCCAATGCGAGGACTGTGACCTGGACTGGCAGGTGGAGTTGAACTTCTGTGCCTTTCTCTTCCACCCTTAATTTCAATGCTGCCAATATTCTCACGGCTGCCTGACAAACTACTGATATCCTGATGGCTCTGGGAAGGGCGCAACAATAGCGATACTGGACGGGACTCATGAGTCCCGAAAATATTTGTGCGCTGCTGGCTAGAAAGAATTTCACTCATTGGCCGGCCGCCAGAATTGGCAGAATTCTCAAATTTAATCTCTAGTAGAAATTGACGATGAACTGGCGTCATTCATATAGAAAACTGCACTGGATTTAGTAAGTTTAGTGTGGGGAAAGTTGTTACTTTCACCAGGTACAGATGTGCTTTCACCGTTCATATTTGAAGTTGGCATTTTGAAATGATACTATTCTAGCTTTTCGCTGATCTAATTCGTTGATTTTTGGTTAAAGTATTGTGCACCGTGACTATTAACACTGCACTGCTAATTCCAAAGTAAATTAAATTATAGCTACATAAGTGATAATATAAAAGATCGCACTGGAAAGATCAACGAATTGGTCACTTTTCACATGACGGCTTAACACTCCACTGGTACTTTCAGGAAAATCAACGAGTCCTCACGTCTGACGAAATCTTCACAAACCTTGCTGAAAAGATAAGTGAAGCGTATGTCTGTCGCCACGGCTTTGCGTCGACAGGTTCTATCGTCAGATCCACTCTGTCAGGGACTACAGATAACTAAATAAAAATCCACCACACAAACCACCTAGCCTCTCAAAATTAGGCACGGACTCTATCGCTAATTTAATTCACCTGCCGCAATGACAGTGACTAACCTCAAAGTAAAAATTATGTACACACCATGCTATAAATGTAACCTGTTCAGTGTTCTTCATACACGAATTCAGCCTTCACAAGCAAAACCAGAGTTAAACAGATTCTTTGTAGTGTCAGCTGTCTAGATAAGACTAAAAAAAACCCAGGAAAATCAGAGAGCCACGATATGTCAGAACCAATACAAGCCCTAAATATTCTGGAACATTCTGTACATTTGGCTTTTCAGTTCATGGCACAAAGCATGGAATTGTGGAACGGAGGAATGGAAGGAAAAGCGGAAAACCGAAAAGTGTTTTATTGGCATAAGTGATTAAAAATTAACAATAACGCGTTTCACCTCATCGATTCCTATTGATTTGCCAACTTTGTCTTCGTCACTTGTATTCCCTCCTGGGGTTGTTGACAATATGATTGATGGAGAAGTGTTTTGATTTCCAGACGAAACTGAAAGGTAATCCTCATCCTCCTCTTCACTTCCGATTTCTCCATAGCACGAGTGAACCAATTGCCACACGTCTCTTAGAGGCATACTCTGCTTAATTAGTTGTATCACAATATTAGTGCCAAATCCATCACAAGGAAAGTCAAGTGAGGTTATTTGAACTTCAACTGTTCATATTTATCGTGCAAGCTAAACAGTAAACGCTTCCCAAGCAAAATCTTCGCTGCAACTAAAAGACGAATCCTTAAATACTACTACTACTAGTGCCAATAAAGACTATTTCGTGATGAAATCGAAAGTAGCCCACGAGTCATAGGACTATAATTTTAGTGCCTTGCAATTAGACGTCAACGAAACAGTTAAACTTTAAAGGGTGTTGCTGTTTCATTCCACTTTACAATTGAACAATGGGCTGTATAAGTTCGCTTCAACGAGTTATGTGAAACTAGATTATCATGAGGAAAATACAACTAAATACAAATTTAGTTGGATGACGAACTGTGTGAATATTAATGTTCATCATGAAGGCTTCTTACCTCTTCCTGGAGAAGTGCTGTTTGCCACAATTTGAAAAGCATCATAAAAGTTGAATCGCGTCCAACAAATGAAGCGAAGAAAAACCTTTCGGTTTCAGTGCACACTTGAATTGCATTAGGAATGACCAGAGCCGTTTTCTCCTTCGTGATGGAAGCTACATCCTTCAATCGAATGCAGGTTAAAGTCTCCCATCCAAAAATATTGGCATGGAACGAGATGTAACTTTGAGACACATACATTCGTCCTTGCACAAGAATGTCTCTTTGGAGGGCACATGAATAATCTGAAAAGGAATTGGAATATGAAGCATCAAAAAAATTTCAAATGATAGACATAAAAATGCGTTTTCACAACAGGACAAAATTTTAAAAAGGCGACCAAGCTTACCAACAATCAATCTCTCCTCTGGAGGCAAATCCTTAAAGTATCTCTTGAAATCTGAACTCCGGGTTTTATAAGACGGTTGGAAGACATGATACCACATTTTTTTCTTGGCCGGCAACTTGGCATTGTACATCCCCGGAAGGAGCGCTTCTTTACTATTGGTTTGACTACAACTGGTGCTAACGCTTTCCTTTGAGGCCGTTGAATCGACACTAATAGTTAACTCTGAATTTATGAAATTCGTCAGTGATCCACCATCGTTGTTACTAAGATCCGATAAACTTCTAGCCCTGGATTCGTCCAGCCCCCGAGAGATTGAACTATTAATTTCACAGTTGGATTTACTTTCAGTCTCAGCCTCATCCAGAATAATAGAATCTCCACTGTGAATACTAGCGCTC
Source organism: Orthonychiurus folsomi (assembly GCA_036851895.1). Lineage (NCBI taxonomy): Eukaryota > Metazoa > Arthropoda > Collembola > Poduromorpha > Onychiuridae > Orthonychiurus > Orthonychiurus folsomi. Next base: position 8,163 of record JAAXYW010001573.1, on the reverse strand, counting down.
ATTTGTGACTCAGATCCGTTCGTTGACGTTGTCGTTAAATGACCAGATAGATTGTGTATGGAGGCACTTGGAGTAAAGAAAGTTTCGGACGTAGAATTTTCACTCTCCGTTTCTGCGTCCGCCTTCAAAGTACTTTCTTCACTTACTGGACTCTTGTCTGCAGATACAACATCTTCATCAGTCATTGGTGAGGCTTTTCCGTTCTCATTGTTGTTTGGACTTAGCTGAGACACATTGTTCCCCTTCCCCTGGGAATCAGCAGAGCCGGATTGACCACGATTATGTTGCCGACGAGATTGTACAGGAGTCGAGGTTTTGGTAATTAAATTTCCACTCTTGCTACCGCTACTATTGCTACTGCTCCCTGCATTTCCCATGCTTCCCATGCTAGAACTACTAATGCTGGATGATCTCGAAATTGAAATGTCTGAAACTAGTAAATCAGCAGACTTCTCAAGAAGACCGCTCGCTGTAAGTGGAACCTCCGTGGACTTTCGGGACGAACTCCCATTCCCTGTCAATGGCATTTCGTCAATTTCACTCATTATGCTTCCCGTTAATGTAATCCAATGCACGTTCAATATTGACAAGGCGGGGAGCGAACAATGCGGCCTGGGTGCACACTTGAAGATTCAATTCGAATAATGCGAATGTGAATTATCAACTTAGTTCCCTTCATGCTCTGATGAGTCTTCGCTCAATACCAGACCATATGTTCTCTGTAATAAAAATAAAGTATGGTTGCATGAGTAATTTCTACCAAACGCCTCGCATAAATAAAATGTGACAGTCAGTTTAGTAAGTTCAGTTCTGTAAAACGTCAACAAATACTCACATAATGCGCGAACGTGAATGTTCTGCACACATCAGCTAAATTTAATAGCCCTCAACGCCTACTTTTATTTGCGATTACCCTTGCAACCTCTTAATGCGATTAACACCAGAGGATACACTATGCTAGCATTTCGCGGCCAATTCACCGACGCAATGGGAATGGGATACCAGCAACAGATTTAAATATCTATCCAGCCGTCTTAATTACAAAGCTGTATTGGCAAAATATACTGCTAGGTACCAGTTTTAAGCTAATTCCGTAAATGCCAAAATTTTAGTTTCGCGTAATTTGGGTAATTGGGAGGAAGAAATTTCTTGAACCTTAAACCCCATGATATTTCAAATTTCCTATAAAGGTTATATATGTCGAATTTGTCCCTAGCATTGCCTTGGAAGAAATTTATCCATTGAGCTTCAATGTGATGTGTATACTATAATATACAGAACAATACATTGATGAGAATTGTTGCGACGGATCGGGATTTACGACGGAATTGCATGCTTCACCTTGTCATTGAATCCGCTACTTAAGAAATCTGAAACTCTGAAATCTGACTCTCTGTAAAGAAATGCAAATTCGGTTAATTTCATTGTGGGTCTTCCATTATTGACGCTACATTAACCCCAATCCGTATTCGGCAATTTGGCTCTGTAAATTAACTTAACGCAAACACTAACGTAAGTTAAGTTATAACGAATGGTTTTAGAATTTATGTTGCCAATTCGATCGTGGTAGAACTAATCTATCCCTGGTTTATTATTTACACTACACTTTGAGAACAGCGACCGTTCCCTAAACAGAAATTCTATTCCGATTGATAAAAAGGTTAATGAATCACACATTGATATACAAAACCTGCAAGGCAATGCGCACATTTTTCAGCACACGGAGCACAATGGATGGTGTGGCGGTATTACAATTACCAACTACAACGCATTGTTATTGTTGCAAATGAGCTAAATGCACAAGTTTATTTGAAAGCAATACATTATCTTGTAGGACAAGTTATTTAAGTCTCTAATTAGTCAAATTGAGCAAGCATAGCAAATTAACCAGAAGAGGTGCTTTAGTAATGAAATTTAACTCCTGATTGAAAGTTAAAATACACGCAATAGATATGATATCACGCTTCAGATCGAATCAAGCAACCAGCAATTTAACGATTTCAAAAAGAAAGTCTAGTCTAGTAGGCGTATTGGATAAGTTATGTGTAATTAATTACTTCAATAATATCAATAGATTTGAATTTGCTAATTACGCTTAAAATGAAAACGATAGCACATTTTTCTAGGGCGGGCTCCTGGAACGCGAAACAAAACATAGTAAAGGAATTCCTTCAAGGTGTCCTTCCAAGTTAGACAACGTTTCCTTAACTAACCCCAGGATAAAGAATTTATAGTAATATAATTTCCGGGAAAATCTCACAAAATTAAAGACGAACACATTTCAAATAAAATATAGTAAAATATATCACCTTGTTCTTTTCTTACCTTTCCAATGTTTCGTGAAAGAAACCCTAGTCTGCCTTGACTCGATTCACACTACAACAATAAAATTACTGACGACGTTATTTACAATTTACACAACCGAGCTCGAGTCAATTTGCCAATAAAGTGAGTGTCAAATTCATAGGCCGAGGCCGACCCACTTCCACTCGGCTCACATGTGGTACACTGAATGAACGGCAATTAATTTTTGGCTTTCGTTCTTAAAACAAACCACTCACTAGAACAACCACAGCTCATAGATCGGAGTCAGTTGAGAACTTGTTGTGTGTCGTATTGAGGAAATTTAAAAACCACAACCGCACAATACAATCAGGTGTTATTGAAGTGCGAATGCAGTTCGCGATAAATATACGAACGAGTCAGCCTTTGCTTTTGCCTTGGGGGATTACTTTCTATTGACAAAATAATACTCAATGCACTCCGTTGCGCTAGGCCAGATGGGGCACTATCTCATTTACTCTCGTGGCGCTCGCTACGGCAGAATCTCCGTTTTGGCATGCACCCTCAACACTACAAATTCATGAAAATCGATTCCCGTCAATCCATACTTTTATTTCATGACCAATGATAAATTGTAATCAGCGGATCATTCACATTTGCTTCAGGAAGCCAGTATAATACTTTCAGTATTTAAATATATGCGTAAAACCAAGTTGCTTCTTCAAAATAACGACACGGTTTATGGTTCAACTTCGAGAAATTGTTTCATCCAAGCTAAGCTAATGGCAGGCAGGAATGTTAGTTAAGAATTATTTCTCCATGAAAATTCAGATGTATTCTTGGCAAAATGGTATCTGGGTATTTCTTTTAGTACAATTTTTTTGTAGATGCTAATCATCAGTTACATGTAATAAATACTTCAGATTGATACTTTGGTAACTTGCTATAAGCTGTTCGTTCCCTACGACGTCGACGTGCATAGCATCATCGGTGTCGTATTCGTGTATTGTGTATTTAGCATGGTTCACATGAATGCGAATGCCTGCTTGAAGCCCAACCGCTTTTCTGATCCTGTCTGAAAGACTGAATGGAATTCGCAAAGCAGAAACCTGCTGAGCACGAAGTGCGGAGGTGTGCAAAATTGCAAAAATCGGGAATTCATTCCAGAGTCCACAACAGAGTGAAGCACATACGCAAGGGGGAAGTCAGTAAGTATAAGGAAAATCCCTCATCCAAAATCCACAAGTGCAAGTGAGTGTGCCGCTGTCCGTGGCTTCAAGTTTGTTGATGTTGACGGTTGTTCCTTGTGTGTGTGGGTATGGGCAAAATCCATGTACGCAGAACCAACCATTCTATAGCACTTTCCATGGTTCCATGCATGGCCAGCCATGGTCCTTGTTGTAACTTTACATGTACACAAACAATAAAATTCCATTCGTAAAATATTCTTGGAGCTCGAACTGAGGACGTTGCAAATTCCAACACATTTTAAATTGGTTTTAGATAACATGCAGACGACGACTCAAATAATTCTTGTGAAGGAAAATAATTGTTGAGGCAGGCGAATTGTTACGTACACTATACATACGTGGCATAATATTCTGGCAACGAAAAGAAGGGCGGCTGAGCGAAAATAATAGACCAGTCAAGGCCGGTTTGATGTGGTCAGAGGAATAGTCTGAAAGTCCGAAAATAAACTTTTCCCTCCTGGAATAATAGTCTACAAAAGGTTGGTCGCTTTGCTTTCCGTGGGTGTGTGCTTTTGGCTTTTAATCAATCAAGTGCAAGTGGTATGGGATTGAGTAAATGCCTGAGCTAGGCAAAAGCCCATTCAAGTCTGGCCTGGGGACTGGCTGGATAATTTTGCAATACTGGTTTAAATGTCAAGTCACAGAGCTTCGATCTTTCGACTTGGGCTAATTTTGTTTTTATTTCAGAATACGTCAGACGGACACGACGGAAGGACAGGAGGACACACACGCTAAGGTTTTAACTCCAGATTTGAGAGATGCTGGTATGTATTGATTTAAATTTTTTGAAAAACTTAGCTAATTGGAAAATGTAGAGCATATTTCTTTCTTTTAGGGTGCCATGGAGATAGGCCATATTTATGACGAACATGATGTTTGAAGTATGATGGTTGACCGGATCTTAGATGAATGAACCTTTGTGAAAACAATGGATTTGACCGGAGTTTCTAGGGCATTGGAAGAAACATTTGGATTGGACATTGCACTGGACGGTCTTGGAATGCTAAGTACTGTGACAAATGCCAGACAAGATTATTTGAACGAGTTGAGGAACAGAGGAAGAGCACGATCTCTTAGTTCATCTCCCAATTGGAGGTAATCGAATTTGGTAATTAAGTAGTAGGCGTCAAATAATGTTTTTACATTATTTCGTGTATTTAGGTTTAAAGCTAGTTCTTAAGTTGCACTCTTTCGATTCTAAGCGAAAAATAATTACGGAATCTTGAACATTAATTAGTTGTTGAGAAAGTCTCCAGACCGAGTTAGCCAGTCAGTAGTGGCTTAGGTACATGGCTCGGTATTTAGAGTTTACAATTAGTTACATTTAAGGGCAGGGGAACTAGGGACTACTGTCTTCTGTTTATGAGTTCACATTTTTGCCTCAGCTCTTTTGTCACAACAGTTATACCGCATTTACCCATTTGGAAGTTTATTTTAGGAATGCTTCAAAAACTAGAACTGATCAAGCCTTTAATTTACCTTTCAGCACTGAAACAGCCCCGGCCGGATACACACACTTGAATGGTCCACCTTTGAAAGAAACTTCTTTCCGAAGTGTGGACTCAGCAATGCTTTACAGGTAAAATAATTCATATTGGACCCGATATTGTTTTGCATGGTGTCTCCTGTCTGCACAAAGTAGCTCTAGCTATGTTACAAATTATACATTAAAAACTGGAGGTCCAGCGCTCACATGTTGTGTATTCAAATTGTATTTTTTAATTGACGGATTTTACAGCGTTTCAGGGTCCAACTTGAATAAAATGCTGCAGAAACGAAGCCGTAAAAATCGGATCTCACCGTATTGCAGGCGGAAACCTTCAAGTACAGTCATGACATCAAGTTGTCGGAGTAGTAGTGGGACTGGGAGCCCTACAACTTCCCTCAGCAGTGATGATGGAGAACGTGGGCTTACACCAATTACTCAATTATTCCAAGAGCACCTTAATTTGAAGCAAAATCATTTACCCCATCCCCATCGTTCGGCAATGACGAATCAGAATCTCCAAGTCCAGGCAACTAGTAGTGTTGAAGCTTTCCAACCAGAATCCTTGGGACTGAAGATGAAGACTGACTGTATTAACACCACCTTCCCAATTCCTATTTTAACCCGGTCCAAGTCATTAGAAGATCTCAGAGAATTCGTGAAACCTAAGACTAAGTCGTTGTCCTCTTATGTTTGTGGTTGTGGCGGTGTTAGTTCCGTGGATGTATCAATTCCTGTAAGATTTTTTCGTGGAAACAGTGAAGTTGTGACTTCCACGCGTCCTCGTCATCTGGGCTTAGCAGAATTGGCTAGATTGTCTTTAGACAGCCAGAATATCAAAACTGAGATTGATTCCATGTCGATGCGTATTCAGAAATTGGATGTAGTGTAGAGCTCACCCGTTTCATTCTACAGCAGCCAAAAGCATCACACACCTTCAACATAATAATTAATCCTGGTTAATCAGATTCCGGCAATAAACCCGGTGTTTTCCGATGGGCGTATTTAATTGGCTAATTGTTTAATTTTAACTGCAGTTTACAATGTCAAAGAAAGGCTAATTCTGGGATTGTCCCCTGTGTTATGTCAATTTTAATTGATTTTGAACCCGACCTTACTCATTTTAGAAGTCCGACTGCGATTCCGTCACACATTGTGCTGTCGATGATTTGCTTGCGAAGAAACTAAAGTTTAAAATCAGAGGCCGCGCCTCTAATATGCCAGCTCAATATTCGTATTAGACGATGTGTTTCTTTTGTAATATGTAATTTTGTGTAATCATAGTCTGGTACATGTATTTTACGTAATATTAAATTGTCACACAAAATTATGAATATTTAGAAATCAATATCACGACTAAAAGATTACATTCCGATGCGATGATGTATCAATTTGTGGAATTGGTGAGGTTTGCTTGCAAATAAATTGTGAAATCAGGAAATGAAATTGAAATTAGTGTTGGCTGTGATGTATTACATTAATATATTGACACTCCGCAATAATGCAGTATTTGAATGTGTTTCAAGGTTTCCAAGAAATATTAAACAATGTCCTGGTATGTACTGTTATGGTTTTGTGGGTTTGGGGTCAAGATGCTGGGAAGCGATTTAGTGCTTACTACTGAGCATTTTAATTCAAACGTTAGCTTAACTGCTTTTCGAATTGGAGCAGTTACTTATTGTTATGTTTATCTGCAACCGAATTTGGTCAATGAAACTTCGATATAATATTATGCTTTCCTTAAAGCAGATGGTGATCAAGCAGCTCGCAGTTAAATTCTAAAACCTGGAGGTACAATCCGCTTTAAATTTATTTGACTGCTGTGAATGTTCATATTTAATGCTGTTAACAGGTGACGGTTGAAGGCTAAGTCTGAAATTGAATTGAGTTTTTACTTGGACTGCGACCTATGCTGCTACATTGCATTGCATTGATGATCAAAGTTTGCCCTCAATTTGGCATGTACGAGATCACCCAACCCAAAACCCAGACTGGTAACTGGTTTTAAGGAATTCCTCATGTCAATGAAATACATCATTTTTTGGGTTAACTCATTTTGGTGGGCCAGGAGGGCAAATTTGCGTGATCAACCTGCTCTACTACTGAAAAGGTAGTTTATTCCCCACTCTGCCAAGCTTTGTTCAGTTTAAAAACATAAATATTGCCTTTGAAAAGTAGGACAATAATTGGTGGGTTGGTTCTTTTGTTAATGAAAGAAATGAATACCATGGCCAATAATGAAATGCAATGGAGGCGTCCATGCGAAGGGATTCAGATTTTTCAGATTTTAAACAAAACATTTTATTTATTTGATTTTCCACCTTTAACAATTTCGCAAAACAAAAACAAAACTACCTACCAATTGACAATTACAATGACATTTACATTTGAGCGATGCCTTACACGAATAGCCCGATCCTTTTACACTATAACTAACTAAGCACACCCGTAACAAAAATTTGACGACTCACCTTTTCCTCGCCAAAATGAATCCACTTGCACTCTGAAACTCTCTGAAACACGCACAATTCAAGACAACAAAGAAAAATAACTTCAATCCCTGACAATCACACTCACCTCACATTTCGAATAGAATTCTTCCCATAATCACGCACACAATCAGTCATCGCCATGTTCTATATTAACACTCGTGTCTGGAGCAGTAATTGGGTCTAACTAGCTAGGCTAGTTAACCTTAACTAGCTTAAAATTGAATTCAGTCAGAGATTTAAATATCAACTTAATTAACATTGCTCTTCCTTCTATTGATTGCAAAAATAAATTAGGTACGAATGAACCGAAGGATGTGCTTGTTAAGTTTTTGGCTTGAACGACGTAGTTGGTACGTCTGCACTCCAATTTTTAACGTATTTAAAATTTGCTACATCAAGTTCGCTTATTTCTTATCTGGGTTCATTGGCAGAAGGTGAGGGTTGTTCCACGATACTTGGGTCAACCCAGTGACCTTTGCAAGCAAAGGAAGAGCAATCCCTCCGATGACTGGAGTTCATGACATCTCCTAATGTTCTTGAAAGGGAGCTTGATAGGGAGTCGGGAAGCCTGTAAATAAAAACGGTGATAATGAGCAACCTTGAATTAAAAGCAAGTGCATTCAATTATGGGATCACAGTTTTCAGGAAGTTG
>JAAXYW010001572.1:0-20629 GCA_036851895.1 Orthonychiurus folsomi | reverse complement strand
GTTCATGGCTAATAGGCTGAACCTCTTCTGTAAGTCTGGCAGCTTATAGCTTATGTGTTGTCCTGTTTCCTAGACTGTTTTTTAACAGGCCATTGTTTCGGTTTTGAATTTTGCCGGTGTGGCATTACATCGTTTTCGTTTAAACTTGTTAGACCTACCTTATGTTTTAGAATTTTGGCGTTGTTCAAGTTTAAAATTATTATGATATACGTTTTAGCAAACAAGTTATCTTAACTGATATCTTCATTGCCGTCCATTACGTGTTTATATGCTTGTACGTCTCAATATGTTCTCTATTTTATTAACCCGATTTGCTAACTTGATCTAAGATCAGTCCATTTCAGTTCGTATTTGGAAAAATTCAATAAATTGTGATATGACTTATGCAATCTGATTTCAGCTTAGTGACCTTGATTTTGCATGCCACAAATGAATTTACACGTACTGTTAAAAATTAACTTGATTTTATTATTTATCTTTGTATAATATCATTCCAAAAGTTCACATTTCGCAATATAGATCACATACATTTGAGACGCTTCCGGTTTGCCAACACTGCAATTGTCAAAATTAAAAATTGTAAAAATAAGTATTACATGTCCAGCTGCGTCTTCTAGTTGAAGGATTGTAACTGGCTACATACACACCATCAACAAGCAATTTGTAATGCCTATTTTCTCTTTAAACCAAAATCGGAAGTCACATAAATCACATACCCCATATTACACAGCACGTTCTTAAATTTGACTTAGACAAGTATTGGATCTTCGAACAAAACATGTAAACTGGACTGGGCACTGCTGAAGGGGATTCTAACATCACTTGTACAGTATGGTCTGATTTTTATATTTCTTTATGTCCAGGTTGTGTTATCGTACCACATTCTAAATTCCAATGATTTTAAAACAATTTTTTGCAAAATCAATCTGAATTGCAAGTAGGAAGATACAACCCCCCCCCCTCGAATATATAATGCGGTGCAATCATATCAACCTCAACTCACCATGCATCTGACTAAATTCATTTTAAAACTACAGTTTAATGTAACTAGATTCAAAGTGATATCTGCCAAACTCTACGCATTTGTAAATATGCTAGACGAACTAGTGTAACTAGTGTCTTTTCGATGAAAAATTGCTTTCAAATCTTCGACTGTTTGCAATTAAAGCTTTGAAGTGTACTGAAAGGTAAACACGAACAATTGCGCTGGCTCACATGAATAATAAACTATAGGCGGGAGCGTGTAATTAAATATTGACGAATGATTTCATTTCCGGTAGACGAAAACAAGGACGAGACTTGTCACTGAACAGATGAAGGCTATCCCAAGAGCCACAAATACTACCCAAACTCGTCGCCCTGTAAAACATCAATATAATAACTTCAGTTTATTCATACATTTGATAGTAATATTTCATATAATAATATAGTAATTAGCCCATAATACTTTGGTGATACTACAGTAGTGCGCAAATTGCAACTCAGCTATTACCGCAACGAATGTACAGGATGAACTGCACTCCAAATTAATTTCGCACCAGTTTTAAAATGCATTTCACATGCTGGCTTACTGCATTTGACCGAGTAGCGGTAGCGTACAGCAGGAATACCTTTCAGTTGAGTGTGAAAAAGTACATACCATGTATTTATATTTCTGAAGCAGGCAATCCTAGTAAATTCTCTTGTAAATTCAAGGAAACTGTCTCCGCCGAATCGAATATAATGCATATTTAATTCCGTCTATCCAATTCAATCCCGTAGCATATTTTAATATATATCATTTTTTCCGTTAATATTAATAAGGGGTAAAATTGAAACTAGAATATACCACTTCAAAAGATTCGAATAAACTTATCCAATTAAAAGTTCCATTAGTTGAATTATATGTAGTCAGTGCGACAAGCACGCGACTGTTTACAATCCGAGCATTAATTTGAATGTGAATGTAATTAGGCCCTTGGTTAGTACGTTGGTCCATGGCTCCGTTAAAATTAACAAAATGAAAATTATTTTATCTTACCTATAGGTACATATTTAAACCTGGTCCAAAAATAAGCGGGATTATTCCCCACGTCCGCGTTAATAAGATCAACTTCTTGTCCAAAATCCTCGAGCATTCTGTGAATATTAGATAATTCAAATATGTTATTGTTTTATTTACAAATATTTATTTAGTTAACGATGTTATGTAATTTAAGTTGTTTGAAATTTTTTTAAGTTTAACAAATGGAATGGCTTACAGAGCATTTTCATCGCACTCAACGCAGAGCGTGCTGGGAGTAGAAATAACAATAACTTTCTCAGGGCTGTCATTCTCTAGTTTTGTGTATTTGCCTTTCTTGTTCACTACAGTCCCAATCGTCGGCGTCTCGGGCTGCGGAATAAAAATTAACATATTCCATTAAAATTTGACTACTAAATTCTACCACTGAAGAATAAAGTTATTGCACCTGTCTTGCACTTGTGTCCCAATTCATCCCGTTTCAGATTTAATTCGTCCTTAATATTCTGCAAGTGTAAATATTTATAATACTTTAATAGATTTGTCACCCAAAACAAACTTTTAGTTTTCTCTATTCCTCTGAGGATTTGTTAGTAATTTGGTTTTTTGTTGAAACACAATAAGGCCATGAAAACCAGTTGCATCCTGCAAGTAAAGAGCAAATGCCAGCTTTCGAAGGCACGTATCAGTATCCTATTGTCATACGATATATTTGCCCTGATATTACAAAGACTTGCATTATTATGGTCAAAGCCAGCCATTGGCATGCATAAATCTATTTCGTTTCATCATGTTTCCTGAGGCATTCTTTGGAATTCTATCAGCCCTAGCTAGAAAGGGGCTTCCTCCCTTTGTGTCTGTTCCAGTTCCAGTCACCCAACTTTTCTCTCCCGTACAAACTGCAATGCTTTCTTCACTTCTTTAGAAACTATCTTTCCAGCCAACTTTGGTCTTGGAAATTAGCTTCTCTTTCCATCCCATTCTTTTACGTTACGCTCTGTATTTGCTCTAATTATTTCTTTTCTTCACAAAACTTATAATCATATTGGCTTTGAATGGCCGGTCTTGGAGCTCACTGAGGAAATATTATTCAACTTCAAGCAAAAAAAAAGAATACAAATTTCCCACCAACTTGAATCTCTTGACGAGTTTTTATGATGAAGTTGAGCCTGGAAGAAATCTCTTTGTTGTCGCGCAGTCCTTGACGTTTGGCAATTGCGAGTGTGGCTTCTAAGTCATCTAAGTCCCATTCAAGACTTCGCAGTCCATTTCTTAGTTGAGATGCCACCCACTCCGATACTTCATTTGACCCTTGACAATTTTCAGACCAATGGTGGAAGAGCTCTCGAGTTCGGCACAGCGCTTTACACACTTCCCTGAAATGATTTAGAAAAGCATTGACGGATTGTAAATCAAACAGAGAAGAAGGCTAGCAGCAGGATACCGGAGGAGCTAGGTACTGTATTATTCCTGTGCTAACACAGCATCGTATTTCACCATGGGATTGTGCTCCATGGACAACGTACAATGCGGGGTTACGCAAACATGAATTTCCAATTCTACCTGAGAACGATTTTCCTTTTATGTGCAAACAGCGTCATTCCCATTTCAATGAATAATCAGAGCTAAAGTTATGCGCAGATATAAAAATTTTAAATCCTCACGTTGTCGTGTGCAATTGTTTTTTATGTGCTGTAGTACGAGCAAATTGATCACCATAGCGAGAGTTCGGGATTGAAGCGCAAGGTTTTATAATTTTCAATTTTACTGAATGTCAACTTTTCCGGAAAACATTACTCTTGTTAACTGTGCAAATTCCCGTGTGCATATACTTCAGCCTTGCAAGTTAAAAATGTGTTATGTTTAATAATTGTATTCTGTTTTGGATACTTCTGATGTGCCACTGTAGTTAACACAACCGTGAGAAATTCGAAAGAATTAATCCCTTTTAAATTAAACAACACTTGCATGTTATGGCTTCATATTGATTATTAAACGGTTCAGCAACTCAGCACAGCATGTACCGTACTTTAATGGCAAGGTTGGGCTGGTGTTATGGACGCAGTGCCAATCGGCGCTGCGCTTGGCTTGACTAGATTTGTAGAGATCAAAGAGTAAAAAAACAAAAAGTTGAATAAACTACAAAAAGTGGCAGTACTGTGTTCCCCTCTGATTTTAAATTGATCTCAAAGGGTTTGATCTTAAAGCGAACACATCCGCTTTATGTACTCTTCCATACGCTCACACGGTACTAATGGCACCCAAAACGCAGGAACCCTAGAAAGTCAGAATAATTTTGGATGGATTCCTGGCCAAATGTGAAAAATAATAATAATAATAATTTTCTTTTCCAACCCATGAATTGTGTGTGAGTTTGAAAGTAGAGAACATTGCCTGCTCTCCTTTGCTCGATTCAATTTCGCACTTGCCCTGTCAACTATCACTGGGCTTTCCTTATTATTTTCTATTCAAACTGCATGCATGCCAACACACAAAAGGATGAAGAAAGTTTGCCACTGTCAGTCCTCATCCCTCTGCTTCATTAACTCAATATAATTTCCCAACATTTCATGCATGACGCTATTCCCTCAATAAATTGGATGATGGGACTCGTAGATGGTAGATCCCACTTAATCTTTTTATTCCGCTGGAAACCCCAAATTAAGTATAATTCTATTCCCTGTCCATCATGTGTGATGCGTGCTGCATATAAATATTTTACTTTCGCCAATCTGGTCCCGTGCCAAAATAATTCATGCGAGCCTGGTTAGCGTTCGCATTGCATGCCTCCTGTCAATGTCGTGATCCAAGTCTCTCGTTTAGTAACTTTGGCTCTGCCCATAAATTGTATCTTGGTCATGCCGTTGACCACATCCAAAGGAGAATGCAAAGCTTTCAGTGAAAAGTTAATTTCCCTTCCCGACGTGCTCTGTTTTCTGGAGGAAAAGCCATACACCTGCGTTTTGTGGTTTATGGCATGTCCTGACTCTCCCCGCCTTATGGTCAACCTAATACTCCTTCACTATTTTGTATGGAGACTTGTGAATGTTTCTAGAGAAATGTGCGGGGTGATTGATCGATGAGTCAATCAATAAAACCTCGTACAATAATATACAAAAACCAAAGGCCAGTCATTGTGCAAACGAAACTGTTATGACAGAAAATCTAAGCTTTTGTGTGCAGATCGGTCACACAAGAAGTTGTCTTTAAACTAATTCCCCCAATTAAGCGTATTACGGAGTACTGATTTCACGACCCATAGGGTTTTACTAACTAACCACACGTTCAGTGACTCCTCCCATGCATATTTGTTCTGTCTTGGACCTTTGTTGGTGTTCAAATATTTATAAAAGGGACTCACTTGGCTTGCTCTTGGACAAGCGTCCAACTCATGCACGAGTTACTACTATTCTAATGCCATCCCACACAACAAACATGCATTCCTCATGAAGTGCACGCTGAAATTAGACCCGCTGGGTTTACCTCGTACAGAGAATTGCTTTAGAAAGTCTCCGCAGTAGAGCTTTCTATTCAGGAATTAACCAAATCAGAGAGCAGGGTTTAGCTAAGCGATTACAATTTAGTAGACACTACTTACTCTTTAACAACAATGAACGGATCATCCAAAGACATGTCAACAGGGAGATTTACAAAGTATTTTGCTCAAATTAAAATTACGGCGCGTGGATTCCCCTTCCTCACACTTTCACAGACTTCATTAAGTAGAAAAGTCTCAAAGTTTTCCTGGAGCGGAGTACAAAGCTTCAACGTTGGCGGAAGCACCCCATTTGCACATGTTGTATTTACTGTACTGGAACGCGATCAGAATTGCTTTGTCGGTAATAGATGAATAATAAAATACGAAAACACGTTCAGAGAAAACCAAAGAAAGAAAAGAGATAGGATTTTAGGCTGGGGACGGGGATTGAGCCCTTTCTCTCAGCTCTCAAAAAAAACTCTTGACTGCTAGAAAGTCTGGAGAAGTGTATGTGAGGAAAGTAAGGAACGGAGGAGGATGGCCTATATGGTTCAGTCAGTGAGGGGAAAGGAACGCGGGAGAAGCAAGAGAGTGAAAGTAGCGACAAAAAACAAANGAACGCGGGAGAAGCAAGAGAGTGAAAGTAGCGACAAAAAACAAAAAATCCACCCAACCACCCACCCACACTTGCTCCCACTCACCAGGCTTTCACTTCGGGGGAAGAAAGGAGCTCAAGTCTCGCCTCGTTGTCCCCTTTCACAATTTCCCCTGCTGACTTAGCATTATATCCACATCCAAATACTCAAGCATTCATCTCTTGGTTAAGACAAAAGGAATTACCATTGATCAAGTGAAGAGTCATCAGCCGTCTAATAATAACTCTACTTCACCGAGTCAAGGATGTTACAAACTTGGATTTGTGAATTCCATGCCAATTATGTAGGCTGTTGATTATACCTTCTAAACAGCAACTTATTATTGGGCACCGTGTAGATACTTTTCAAATTGGGTTACTCAATTACGAGCCACCTATTCTATATCAACAACTCCTAGGGACAAAGTATTCAATTTTTAGAATATGTATATACACATTTTCATATACATAGACTGCACATATTGTTGGGTGCGTATGTTATCATATACAAACATAGTAGAATACAGGAAAACCACCTTTCTCCTACCATTCCCCATAGACACCCATAAAAAATTAATAAAATTATATGAGAGGAAAGAAGGGTTTGTCAAGATCCGTGGAGCATTTGCAAGTTCCCCTCCTCAGTTTTCCGGGAACGAGAGTTAATCGTGTAATGCAAAGGAAGGGGAGAGGGATGACTCAAGGAAAAGTTGGTTTATATTCTTTGTATTGTGATTGGGAGTGGTGGTTGGTTGGTAAAAGTCTTCGGTTATTTTGAGAGGGGAAGTTACGTACATGACCCATGGGTTTGTTGAGTAGGGGATTAGATAGGAGTGAGTGAAAGCGAAATATGTAATGGAAAAGCGCATGTTATGTATCTTCTTCGTGTGCGTTACGTGTGGCTCGTGTGCAAGGTGGGCGTTTGATAGCTCATTCACATCCAAAGTTTACTCAGAAGACAAAAAAGGATCTAAACGGACCCTGATACAGCTCCGCACCTGTTCGGATGTTAATTTATTTAGATCACCAAAGACATAAATCTCACAACTAGAATCGCATTGAATCCTGTGCGACCAGTCTTGCACACCCAGACTAAAATTTTAATTAATTTAATTTAAATACGTGTTCCTTTGCACTTTTCTGTACCTGCTCGCCTAGTTTTCACAGTTAATTTCTATCCCTATCAAATTTTATGCTCAACGTATAGGTTTTTATAGTTGTCAAGCAAATCAGTTCACCTGATATAATAAATAAGCGTTTCAAAATTATTTACCTGATACAAATAAGCTTTGCATCTTTCCCGACTATTTTGTATTTGTTACGTGTTCTGTCGGCTCATTTGTCAATTCAATTGCATGCATGCAGAGGTAATTCATAGTTTTGATGGCTACTCGGACGAGAACCAAGCCGAAAGTCTACTTGACTAAACAAGAGAAAGAGAGAGTTCGCAGTGTACTCTCCGAACAAATACAAAAATCAAAAAAGCCACAAATAGCCCCTCCTCCGTCATACCTGAGAACACAACCAACAGCAAGACGAAGAATATCGCCCACACCAGCTCCACCGCCAACTCCAAATACTTCAAAACCACGTGAACGCCGCCGCACTTCTACTAAACGCAAAGATGAGCCAATAAGAAATCTACCAGAGCCAAAACTCGTTGTTGAAGATGAGACCTTTGATTTATTCAAATGTTGTTTGCCATTACTGCATATCTTCGACTCGAAGTAATTCTATTGCAACAATAACAATAATTATTGACTCCAATCTAAACACTTGTGGGATGTGTTGATTATTATGCAAAGATTATATAGTATGCCACTAAATTAGCGGCAGTAGTGTGGGTGCTCCACTTGGCCGAGTACTTCAGGTTTTATTAATCGTAAATGCTAATCGTTGTTTAGGTATCTTCCAATAAGGAATTATGACAAGAAAGCGAAGAGTTACTTTGATCCGTACTTCTATTCGGCTACATCCCATCCTGATGGTCCAAGGCGGAAAAGTGGACCTTTTCGTCCGTCTACCTCGGAGGAAGAGTACTTTGTATTTGAGGACCTTGCATTTCGTAAATCATCACTTGAAATAGCATTGGGCAATGGGAATGGGGTGCGCTTTCGAATTTATGAAAGTGGCGTGGGTGAACCAAATTATATTTGTCGATGCTTTTCCACGAAAGTGTTCGGGAACCCGTTCAGAGCAAGTAGGATTCGGGATGTTGTGATCAAATATGTACAGGAGAATTGGGAAGAATTGGCCGAAGTTCTTATTAACGCTTACTCTGCCGAAGTAGTTTATTTCCAAAACTATGATAATATGCATGCAGATGAAAATTATCACAAATTTGCGAGGTACGCTCGCAATCACAATTCAATTATTACAATGGAGTCAGATCACAAGTTAGTCGGGGGGTTGATGGAGACCGTGATTTATACTCCTTAAGAGAGGTCAACGTGTTGGATGAGTGACCTAATGTAGCATTTCTACAGGGTGTCTGTAAAGTACCCATGAGCCTGTCGGGAACTAGAAGACATGCGGGAAAACCGAATACACCAAAGCCCGTGCGGATTTACATTAACAAATATAGTTTTAGCTTGCTATGTGCGCGCGCGCCGTGCTAGCTCCTAACATTGGGAAGGGAAACGCACCCGGTTGCATGAGGAATTTAGGGCTGTGCGCCAGAAAACTTCTTAAAACGTTTTTTTCAACTTTCTTTCGCAATTCATATTTATTTTTAGACTAAATATTATCTAGTAAATTGAGTTTATTAAAAATATTTTTTTGAACAAGAATTTTTAAAAATTGCATCCGTCTTGTCTCGTGTAATTCTTGTGAAATTTCTGATTTTTTAGCAGGTTGCGCGGCGCGCGCGTTTGCGCATGTGTAGCAAGCTAAAACGATGCTCATTGATGTAACTTCGGACGGGCTTTCCAGTGGTGCATTCGGTTTTTCTGTATGTCTTCTAGTTCCCGAGATACTAATGGGTACTTTATATGCTATACACCCTGTATATTGTACCTTGTCTGACTAAGCTGGCAGCAGAGTCCATCCATCTGTACTGTACACCCTTGTATGAAATTTTGGAGGAAGTGCTATTTGCAAATATTATTTAGTTATGATTCGCAGGTACTATTTTGTACACTACCGAACCATGGCAATGGTATTCCTCTCATTAATAGTTTCTATTTAATCCCCGACCAACATTTATTGTGACTCTATTGTTCGTCTTTTTTAAGTTGCCTTGATGTGTTATATATTCATTACAGATTCATGTACACGTGCATCCACCACGACCACTTCTTTGAGATTAAGTTGTTTGAACTGTATATTCTGTGCAACCACTACAAATTCAACTTGACACTAATAGTAAACACAGAAGAAGGAAGATTTGAAATACTTGCCCCAAAAACCTCCCATGAGGAGCATGTGTTTATAATTGCAAGGGAAAGTCGTGATTGGCAATTTAATAGAGTTTATAATTATGGACTGATCTGGCTTGAATACATCCCATCCTACATGAAGAGGCTGAGGGATCCAAAAGATTGTTACATGCCAAACTGCAAGCTGATTCTGACTTATATAAACCCTCCCATCAACTATTTCCATTTTCTAGAATATGAAAACTTTAAAGAAACTCGGAGAGTAATTAAAGACTGTGTGAAAACCGGCAAATTCCCTCGGATTCCTAAGAAACTTAGGCTCGGACGTATTCGAGCAAAACCACCGAAACCGATTACTGCAAAAATGAAACGGGCTAAATATATTTCCGAACAATTTCATCCTGTAAGCAAGACTAAGAATAAAAAAATGGGTAAACTCCGGACTGGTCGAGTTTATTTTGCCAGAAGGCGACGAGTCATGGTGTATTGGAGACCGAGCCGAGTTGATCCTTCCGTGTACTTCAGAAATTTGTTCCTGCAAATTAGAAAGTGCTTGCGTAGATTCCGGGACAGATTTCGTAAGAAAATGAAGAAGAAACTTCCCGATGATTTTGACTTGTCGCAGTTCCTCATTGTTCATGACGACTTTGCACACAACAGGGAACACCTTCTACCAATTTTACGTAAGAAACTTGCTGAAAGAAGAAAACGGAAAGCAAAATCTTTGTACGACCTCACGGTCTTGGTAAGCGGAAAATTTGCAAGAATTTTTCCTTAGAATTCATAATCAATTTCTATTTTTTGCAGAAGGAATTGGGTAAAAGAGCAGTACTCAAGGATTCACTGGTAAGTTGCATCCTTAGTTATTATGTCTTCCTTATAAAATGTTGAGTTTCTTTTTCAATTATGCCAACTGGGCAAGCCATTGCATTAAGTTCCACACAAGTTTAGAGTTAGGATTTTGAGACCAAATCAGGCACGCGAATTTGTGGTCAACACTTGACAAAATAATTGTTTTCCAAACTATCCATTTTTGTGGCAAGTCTTCTTAATAATAACGTCAAATGTTGGTAAAAGTGGCTCGTGGAAGGTTTAACATCCAAATTTCTCAAGGAAACAATTCTTAAATCCAAAAGGTCGAAAAATACGTCAAAAAATTCAAAATGTGATGAAATTGTTTAAATCTAGCAATTGTTGCAGAGGTCAAAATTTCATTTCCAAAAAATTCTTCTGGTTATGATATACTGGCATTCGGCGGGGCTTTCAGCCCCACACTCATCATAGTCTATGCTTTTTTAACACATATTTTGGGCCAAAGGTATGACTGTATCAAAGGACTTGAAATGAAAAGATTGGTCTAATTAAAATGTATATCTTTGGGTTGTTAAGAATCGCAGCAAAAGAGGCTTATTATTGTTACAGCTCTTTCATCACAAACCTATAAAATCGCACACAAAAGAACTTTTCTGGACATAAATGAGATGACTCGAGTCGCGCTGAAGCGCGCCGCCTCGTCATGTCCCCTTCGATTGGAGCATTCGTTCAATCATTGCTCTGAGAGTAATGACACGTCACATGCTATGCTTCTCTTCTATTTTTACTAAGGTCAGGGCCTAACTCAGAGAAAGGTCAGGTCAACTCGTGACCTGGCCTATGCATGCTCCACTAACCTCCTGAACATGTTAAGCTATAAAGCTCTGAGGTCGGTTTGGTAGTTTAGGAGGAGATAGAGGACACACACACACGCAAACACTTCACTTTAGTAAGTGTATGATATAACGCTATGATTCATTTCTTTCAGAGGAAAATTGATAAAGGAGAACTAGACGTCGACTAAAAATATGGCCAAGAAGGCAGGACTCCCAGTCCCAGTCTGTCATATCCCAGTACGAGATGCAGTGGAACATTTCAGAGATTTTATAATCAATTAAGCTGTCTGGAGAGAGTAAAAATCTGAAGAAATCCAATATCTGAACTGGACGTGCTAGGGACTTGTCTGTCCTCTTTATTCAAATACAAATGTTTTTGTGATTGCTTGCCCACTTGAATCTACACTATGTCCACGCCCGCGCATCATACAAAGAATTAAGCACCAGACGAACAAACGTTCTTGTAACCTATATTCTGCAATAATTTCGAGGAAGAGCTAAAAAAACTACCATAATGCAGTAATTACATGGAAGGATTTCTTTTTGGCATATTGACTGCTGGTTAGCTGTCAAAGTCTAGAGTTTAGTTAATCGAACTTTATTACTAGTTAAGCTATTTAAATAATAATTTTTAAGCATATATGAGCGTAGCCAGTAGCCATGTTCGGAGAGCAATTAGAGCATATTTAGAGATATACAAGTTAGCTGAAGGAACTCCTTTCGTACTTCCGATATATTTTTAAAGACAAAACCACACTTGAGATAACATAAGCCCAGATCCTACAGCGAACGGCATGCGAATGCGACACTAAACGCAAAGCTAAAAGATCCTTTAGATAATGCTTTCCCGCTAACTTTGGTGTTGCATAAAGTTGGTGCGATGAGTTTATGCAAAATCCAAGTTGAAGCTGCTCATTTTGTCCGTACATGTAAATGTAAAATGTAATACTATCAGCCCGGCGATCTCATTTTACAGTCATAATTTTTACAAATGTAGGAGGTTGAGAAGTCTTTATATGTACATGTAAGCTACGAACGTAAAAGAATGAAACGCAGAAGTTTAATCCATTCAATTTATAATGTGATCTAATTTAGCTAAGGCGCCCGGAATTTTCCTGGGTACCTAACTCTACAATCCTTCGGTGCTGCATAACATAATCCAAATCCAACCGACATAGGCAATATTTTGTTGGAAAATGCAAACATGTTATTTCCTGTCGAGTGAAACTTGTGACACTCGCAAAAGTTAGACTACGGGAATAAATTATGTTAACTTTAGCTACGCACAGCTTGAAGTTTGTCAAAGGGGAAGTTGCTGACCGAACACCATCGCCGCCGCCAGATCTACCTCGTACGAACTCCCCCCTTCCCCCACCTCTTTTATGTTATCCGAGGTCTGAAGTCCGTAGCCAATCAGAGGCGTCCGCGTGCGCGGAGGCTTCCATTGCATTCCTTGCTCATGCATTGCAGTGCAGCGCAGTGAGCCGAGTGAACTGAGCTAGGTTAAATCGTTCAACTTAAAAAGGTCGACTTCTAGCAGTTTTTGAAGAATTTGGGTTAGTTTACAGCAATAATTTTATTTACATCTGCTTGCTTTTCAACAATAAACACATCACCCTGTACGCGTCCACAACAAATACGCCAAATCAACGTTGCTAAGTCATAAGTCAAAGTGTCTGGTTGCTTTAATAATTATTATCGTTATCTGACTAGGTATTTCGGTTTCTTATGAATATATGTTTCCCTTGCACGTGCATTGTACTAGACCCCCTTTCATAAGAGCTTTAACACGAGTTAATAACTCTGGATCCTTTCCCTTCTTTTATGACATGTCAGAAGTCAGGCCCTTGCCCTTTTTTTAACCTTGGATAAAATTAGTTTGGCGTCGTTTGGTCGAGGCGAGGAATTTGAGTTGAGCGTGCATAGGTTGGTTGTGTGTACGAACGAATCATTTTGCCGCTTCCTTTTGGACTGCCTTTCTTTCATGCATCCCATCCTGTCTCGTGAGACAGAGTGCCGTCTTAGTCAAATCCTGGGTATGTGAACAACAGCTATCTTCCCATTTCTTTCATCCCTGTTTCATAACCAAATTGAAGTAATTTACTAATCAGTGTCACTGGCGCCAGTAATTAGTTGGAACAGATTTTAGGTTATTGGAGCCGTTAGGCTGGGCTGACCAGACAAAAAC
This sequence comes from Orthonychiurus folsomi, assembly GCA_036851895.1. Classification (NCBI taxonomy): domain Eukaryota; kingdom Metazoa; phylum Arthropoda; class Collembola; order Poduromorpha; family Onychiuridae; genus Orthonychiurus; species Orthonychiurus folsomi. Next base: position 7,301 of record JAAXYW010001572.1, on the reverse strand, counting down.
GGATTGATTCATAACTTGTTAGTACCATATGACATCGGGCCTGGCTGTGCTGTGCCCTGATTAAAAAAGTAAGAACCTTATTTCAATGAATTGGTTTAAATTGGTTTACAAGTAAGTTAGAACTTGCCTAAAATATTCTTATCTTACCTAACTGTTTTCTTCAAATCAATTAAGTTATCTACTTATATCTTTAAGCAAATTTGTTGGATTTGGTTTGTTTTCCAAAAGCTTAGTTGGTTTAAAGGAAATTTATTAATGTATTGTGAGGTTCGGAGCCAGGAGCTAGCCACCGAATTAATACATTTTTGGATTATTAGTATGGTTTTATTATTATTTATTTTTGATTAGAGGAGTAACGAGTAAGGTATCTCTTCAGGACATGTGATCGATTTAAAAAGGATTACACCATAATCATATGGCCATTTTATCAGCTGATAATTCGCAAATGATGTTTTTATTTTCTGGAATGTTGGCTTAAAATAATGCAATTCAATATATTACTTCGCAGATTGAGGCTTAATTAAATAACTGTCACTTGGTCGATACAACGAAACTTTGGGACTACAAGTTACTGACAGAATGAAGAAGAGCTCAAAAGTTTATAAAAAGCAAAAGCCGCCAAAGGATGAGGCTACTGGGTACTACAGGCTACTCCAGGCAAATCCACTCAACGCAACTCCGAAATCAGGACCTGGTGCTACTGCTAGCACGATGACGGCTACCCCTGTGAGATCTATAGTGACATCGAAATTGACACGAGAAGATCGCGTCGGGCTAATGGTTGACGTTCCTACTATGAAGCGCATTCTACAAAGAGTTGGTAAGTGGGAATTTCACATTTAGGTTTAGAGAACCATGCAAAATACAATACTAAAGTATCCACCTAGGTTTTGATTGTTTCTTAGCAGATTGAGTGGCGGTTCTTAAATAATTTGATACGCAAATATGATGCATGATATTTTCAGGGCTAAGCGGATACGTCGCGTCAAACTTATTTTAAGGTGACATTTCGGGTGTGGACGGACTTCCATATCCGCCGTGTCCAAACTACACCCTACCAAAAGAAAAGAAATTTGGTTTAAAAAAAATATTGGCTGCTTGCCGATTTTGGGGGTATAGTATGACTGTATATTGAGTATTGTTTATATTGGTACGGCCGTAGCTTTCTCTCAATTTTTAGCGTTTTACTGGTCTTATCATAAATGATGATATTATATTATTATATTATCTTTAACAAATTGATTTCGTCTGTTTTCCACATTAATATAAAATGAAAATACTTCGTAATATACTAATTACTTTTTTTTATTTCACTAAAGGTGGCCCTAAATCGAAGCCGAAGCCTTGTGCATTAAATCAACCTGGGACAGGAACATCGAGTTCTTCAAAGCAAAATACCCCTAATTCTATACTAGACCAACCACGTCTTTCTGAACACAACCAGGCTCCAGCTGGAAGCATACATATTAGAATTTCAAAGGATGTCGCCAAGCAGATGAAAATTTCACAAGACAAGAAGAACACACCCAGTAACAAAGTAGCAGCTGCTACAGAAAGCGCAACGAGTGCAATACCACATGAAGGGGAGGAAAGTGAATTTGGAGCTCCAACACATGGGCAGACACCTGACCCTTCGGGGCAATCGCCAGGAACTCCGCTGGAGCCGACACCACAGTCCTTTAATAGAGAAAGATTTACAAGACCTGCTGAGCCGCTTATAGACTTTCTTTATTTGGAACAAAAGCAAGCTCCCCCGTATTCTTCCGTCCAAATTGTTGGACAGGATGGTTACATTTATGTGCATAAGATTCTTCTTGCAGGGTTCTCCAAATTTCTCCACGGAATTTTACAAGAGGTAACACAGTAGTAATAAATTGCACTGTACACATTGCTATAATGTGTACGCAATTATTGCATGTTAAGGAAGTTACTAACAGCTGTTTTAACATAGGATAATTCAAAGAGGCCTATGATAATCTTGCCGGATTTCCGGATTGCCAGCATTTCAAAATTTATGAATCTTCTGTACTGTGGTAACATAATAGTTAACAAAAATGAACTCGATGAGATTATTTCTATTGGAAAGCAATTGGGATTCCAAGAAATGACGATTTGCGGGAAAACAACGGAGGATGTCATATCAAATGATAAACTCAAGTTTTATATAGAAGCTCCTGCTAGCATTGCTGAAGCGGATACTATCCATAACCGCAGTGAAGAAACCATCGAAGTGGAACAATCTACATCTGTGCTCAGTATAGACACTGACTTCAATTCTAAGTTTAAGTCTCTACCCGCGCTAAGAGGGTTTAAGCCAGCGAGAAAACTGCCTCCTGTTGATAATTCCCTTAATTCAACAATCAACTCTGCGCCAGAAAAGAGTACGGAAGTCAGTGGACCGTCTGGAGCTCTTCGTCCGAAGTCGGCTGAAGTAAGGGCAAATAAAAAGCGGCATTCAACAAGCTTAGAGTCTTCTGGTGTCGATCTACCCTCTGAATTAGCTACGGGTTCTCCTTCCCCTGTTGATAAGACAACCACTGCAAATGTGCAGTCTAGTTCTTGTGAAGGTGAACCTCCTTCGAAAAAATTGGCGTTTGATAGTAAATCGGCATCAAACCCAGTACAGGGAAATAGAAAGACCGACAAGGGTAATACTCTGAATAAAGAAATAACGAAGCCGGTGAAGAAGTCGAGATCTATTGGTAATGCAGGAACACTTGCTACAGTTTATTAAAGTCATTTACCTCTAACAATGATACAATGAATACGATTTGTTACACTTCCTTGTAATGTTTTTTTTACAGACAAACCAGGAGAGGGTGACCAAGGTAGCTCTGATCCAACACGCATAATTACCGTCGCCAGAAGTGATCTCTTACCCCATGCAAAGAAGAAGCGCAATTATATTGACTCAGTTGAATCTTCAAATGGGTATACTTTAGAGAATGACAACTCAGCGGAAGACAATTTGACTAAAAAAATGCTGACAGCTAAGCCACGGTCCAAAATGAGCGATAGTAAGTAATTACGTTTAGTCACAGCAAAATCAAAAGGTGATCTTGACTGTGTCTGAATAATGTTGATGAGTGACAAGTTTTATACGCTTTGTGTTATTGATTTTAGCAGGCAAGCAGAGGACTGAAAATAAGCAATCAGAAACGATTGAAGCCATTGACACTATTGACGAAATGCTAATTTCAAAGGAGAAAGCTTTGCTTAGCATTACTACAGTTGTTTCGATACCCTCACAGAATAAAGGAGCATCTCAATTGCCGTCGTTTAAAGACACAAATAGCATTTGTAAAAAACCCAGACTTGACGGTGAGCCTTTTAACCACAAAATTAGCACACAAGCTGAAAATTATGCCACGTTACTAAGCTGTTACAATTATACAGTAAATGAATTCGAGGATGGATTCAAAATTACGTCAGCGCCCCATGGTACAGAAGTGGAAGCTGCTACAACTGCTGAAAGCTTGTCATCACATCCCGTCAATACTGCCAATATTTCAAATGGTGGTTTGATGCTTCACAGCACTCCAAATGGTAGGTTGAATTGTCAAGTTGCTGGGTTCTCTAGTTCTCTCATGTTGAGTAAAGAAGTAGCACCGCACGGTTGTAAAAATATAAGTCAACACCGAACACGCGGCAACTTTCGCTTAGTTTGTTCAATTTTCTTACCCTGAAAACAAGAACTAGTCAATTTAAGGCAATTTTACCAGTCTTTAGCCAGAACAGTCAGTTATCGCTCAATTGAAATCTTCAAATGCTTAACACAATCCAACTATAAACGTTTTGTTTTTATTCCAGATCTTACAAGCACAGGTGTCCACACCGGAAATGACAACGACAATATGGTGGAGACGGCGAGAACATCTGCTCCAATTCCTCAACCACCCACACCCACCACGGAAGAAGTCCAACAAAAGAGTAGTGGTTCGGTGCAAACCCAAGATGATTTTGCCAGTGTGAAACTGGTAATCACAGAACACGGTTGCTTAATGATCAACGACAAAACTTTTGAGACCTTGGTTTGCGAAGTCAATGTTCCGTCGTACACATTGTCGGAATATTTGTTACTAGTACCACCCGTGAGCGGTCCTCCGGTTGAAGGACGTCTGCGGATTAGGTCAGAAATAAGTCGTGTCAAAGGTCTAGCTGATACTAGTTCACATCGCGACGACAAGCAAGACAGTACGAACAAGAAGACTTCTGGTATTATTCCTGGAAAAAGTTCTACCAGAAGTGGAAAGCAAAGGTTTTCGACACTGGGTAACCCATCGATGGGTCAAGACCAAACAGCCGCTCGCTATAGCTATCACCAGGCTCTCTTGACTTGTTCATATCCAGGGTGCAATCAAAAGTATCGAAACATCAATGAGACTAAGCACTGCATACAACAACACAATAAGCAAAGATGTTGGATTTGTCTTGAGTTATTGCCAAGAGAGCCTGCTGCAACGTCTGATTCTGACCGATACATTTACAAAGAGCATTGCATGAAGAGCAAACATGTTGTCGTCCTGGATGGCGAAGATGTGACGCATTGTCCATTGTGCGATATCCCGATACCCATCTACAGCGTTATGAGCCACATTTTAACGAATCATCTAAGCGGGAGAGAGACTGGTCCTGCTCCTCCAACTAGAACAAAAACACTCACCGTGGAAGATCAATTCAGCCAAATAGAAGCATATTCAAGGGAAATCGCCCAATGCCGTAGCGGAAGTGACCAAGCAATTGAATTTAGAAGGGAGACAAGATCCGCCAGAAAAAATCCCTTAGATGGTCGATCTAGACAGGCTAGAAGCAAGCGGCAACTGGCTCTTATTGAAAAGGAGAAAGAAGGGAGAAAAGTGGTGGAGCAAGCTACTGCGCCGTTCTCGTTAGGGGATGTACAAAAGCAACGCTCCCTTGCAGTTGCTTCGGCGAAAGAGGTTTACACGCAACCTGCGGCTGATGCTTTGGCAAGCGAGACTGGAAAACGACGATCGTCACCTGCTGTGTTACCAGCAAAGGCTGATAAGGAGAAGGAAGGTGAAAAAGTGATGGAGCAAGGCATTGCCTCGTTAGGTGATGTACAAGAGCAACGTTCCCTTGCAGTTGCTTCGGGGAAAGAAGGTGACAAGCAACCTGCGGCTGATGCTTTGGCAAGCGAGACTGGAAAACGACGATCGTCACCTGCTGTGTTACCAGCAAAGGCTGATAAGGAAAAGGAAGAGGAAAAAGTGGTGGAGCAAGGCAGTGCCTCGTTAGGTGATGTACAAGTGCATCGTTTCCTTGCGGTTGCTTCGGGCAAAGGAGGTGACAAGCAACCTGCGGCTGGTGCTTTGGCAAACAGTGCTAACAGTCGACCTGCTGTAATGCCAGGGAAAACTGATGAAGACAAAAAGCGCTCTGCTGCTAAAGCTTTTGAAGAGGCGGCGGTTAATGCAAAAGTGGTCGAAGCTTATGTACGCGAGAAAAGCGTGGAGGCAGCCTCAAAATGTTACAAAAGAAAGACCACTTCAAACATGACTAAAGCAACAACAGCGGCACCTCTCGCAAATGCAGTACTAACCCCCAACTCAATGCAAGATCAGCGTCAAGTCCCAGGCCTTGGCAAGCCAGTTGCTGACGGAATTCCTGAAACGTCTACGTCGGCATGTAACACTGGTGTTCCTATGGAATCCCTTCAGACTAACGATGGCTCATATTTGAATTCGGAATCTCTGCAGCAGCCCGACCAAGTGCCGCCCCGTGAAATCACAGCCTCCTCAGAGGCATCTGCGACAGCTTCAAACGCTCCTGGTACTCACCGCGACATACTTAAAGGAGTCCTGCGTACTGCACCTGGGACAGCAAATGACGGTGCCGACTTCCCAGAGGACACTGTAAGGCCAATAAAAATCACTTGGTCCAACCGCATATGTTTCAGTGACAAAACCGTAGGCACTATGCGCCTCATTGATGATACTTTGCAACCAAACAATGATTCCAATGATGAGACAGAGGAAGGGGAATCAGGTTTGGATGGTCCGGCCTTAACTAGCGAAGAATTAGGAGATTTACTAAGCAATACACTTCAGCCAAGCTTGGTGAACAAGGAGCCTAATATAGATGGTACGGGCAACCCCCTAATTACATCAGGGATTGTTATTTCTGAAGCCAAACCCTCCATTGGTACTCTTCCAGACGTAGTTTCCGAAGATAATGATACTCGTCAAGATCGCAGGGAGGCAAAAATAAATGAATCTGGAGATATTGAGTTGAATACTGTTGTGCCATCCACCTCGACACAAGGGAATACAGCGACGAATGACATGGATAAAGAAAACGATATACTGGGCACCCTCACAACCCAAGCAATGAGCAATTGTGCTTTGCCAGCACCCGAAACTGGTGAGAAAACTGCCGAACAAGTTGTCTTACAAACGACGACAGGTGTTTCAGCCCAGCAACCTGAGGGAATTGAAGTTATTACAATTACGGAGGACAATCTATATTCTTGCGGTTCGTGTAGTCTTCTGTTCGAACAGATGTGGCTCCTTGATGACCACTTCTGCGTCGGCTCAAATGAGAATATTTAAATCGTGTTACCTTTACCTGTGTATTAAACAATTTCGTTAAGCAGTTAAGTGAATGCAATCTTAGAATGGTAGCTAGTACGGTTGTTTCCGGTGAACGAAATTCACGGTAATAGCGTCTATTGGTCTTTTAATACCAAATAATTGAGAAGAATAACAATTTAAATCTTTTGATTACGGGGTCAATATGTTTTGAATAATACTATTTAATTGGTTAACAAATATGTGTTCATATTTGCGCTACTAGCTAAGCGGACTGAATCTCTTGCTCAGTACTTGTCATTCTAGGATATCAAATTATGGCGTCTTATGATCTAATTATGCTCATTCGCTCACTATTTTTAAAAAGCACTCTTTAGTACTTTGAATATTTAAAAGTGATTTGACATGTTTGACTATTTCATGTCTATTATGATTGGGTGACAAATTTACATTTCTTGAAACATTTGTATCAAGTTTTTTAAGAGTAAAAATTTGTTTCCTGGCATGAATAACAAATTCCAAGTTTAGTAACTCAACTCAAGTAATTCAATAGGGGGTTTCAAGTGATTAAGATTATCCGCTTTTTCGTTTCTCGATTATTGGATTAAATCAGTTTTACTTGAATGCACCGCATAAATGCAAAACCGCTTTTCGCTTATTTGGAACGGAAAAAACGATTAAATCCAAATAATCGTCTCCAGAGACGATTAATGATTATCGATTAAAATCAGTTTATTTGCATGTAAAATGAAA
>JAAXYW010001571.1:0-20636 GCA_036851895.1 Orthonychiurus folsomi | reverse complement strand
ATATGACCGCGCGCTGACCGGCGTGCCCGCGAACTCGCCAAATTTGAATTTTAAAATAACTCGGCTGGGAAAGGGTTAAGGAAAGACGACAACAACAGTCGTTGGGTTTGAGTGAAGGACGAGGGACGTGTCCACTTGGATTTTGTGTTTTTTGCCTTGCGAAGGTTGTACTAATCGAGGTATGACCAAATTGTGTAACGTGAGTATTGAGTGAGTGAATAATAGATAAATTTGCTTTGCAAGTCATTCCGTGAAACCGGTCAATAAGTGAGTACGACCCGACACATTACACATACGGACGGATTGTGTGCATAATCTAGTTAGTTGACTTCAAGCTGTTGTTGAATTAAGTGCGAAGTTGCACACTGAGTGTATTGTTAAATCAACTAACTACGCAATTCCAAAATCCGAAATGAGTTTGCGTGCAGGCAAGCTGAGGGTTCACGTTGTGCATTGGTATGAGTGAATTTTAATTTAAGTCGAACTAGTTTCAATTAATTGAAAAGTGTTGTCCTACAGCTCAGCATGAGGGTACGGCGGAAAGTTCGAGATCCTGGCCAAGGAACTTGAACGGGAGTTTCCAAACAGGCTTACCTTTGTAGGTTTAATTTTATATGTAAATATGAGGGTTTTCCTACATTTTGTTAAACTGAAATTTATAATAGACATCGGAGGCGACAAGCCGATTTTACGTGCTGCCAACTGGGGATTTTGAAGTGTTCGTGCAGTCGGGATTGGATTCGGCGGCGGATGATTTGGTGATGGTTCATTCCAAGAAGGTTATTTAACTGACCATCTGAAATTTGCAATTATTAACCCAATTAAGTAAACGAGTAAACCCAGTATTTGAATCTCAAGGGAGGAGATGGCCTGGTGGATACACCGGAGAAGCTTCAGAAGATTGTGAAGCATGTGAAAGGTGTACTTGAGAAATGAAGGAATATCATTTGATGCATGCATTAGGTTGAGGATTGATTAATTCAAATTGTCAGTTTTTCCTTATGAAGCGTGGGAGCAGAAATTCTTTGAACGGTTTCCATGCAGATTTATTTTAAAAAATTGCCAAGTTCTTTAACTAGTCTGAAACAAATGCAGTTTACTGATAACTAATAAACCGTCTTAAATCGGAGTAAGTGTGCATGGCAAACGCGCGATTATGCTATGTTAATGTCCGCCCCGTCGCCCGTCGTTATATAATTTCGACACTCGTCGCAAACATACCTAAAACTCGACTAAAATGTTTAACATTATGACCGATGTTCGGTCGGTTTTATTGTTGTGGCGAAAAAAGGGTAGCCGAGCTGTGCGTGGGTGCTTAGAAAATGAGAACGCATTTAATTGTTGAATATAATGGCAAAAGCGTCAAGTATTTATTTGAAGTATTCACTTGAGTGTGCGTAAATATCATTTGACGTTGGCCCGCCATGAAAGTTATGCGAACTTTGTGCGTGCGCCAAAGTGTGTTTTGCTTGTACGCACGAACATGATTTTCGGATGGAGCGAGCCTTGAAAAGCATTGCAAAGCAGTGCAAATCTGAATGATTACATGAACGGAACGGAACGTTTTCCGACATAGATGGACATACTAATGCTGATTAACATATATATTCTGTGATTCTTACACTTCTGCGCTGGTGTGCCCTTCTCCGTCATTCATCTCAATTGATTTTCGAAACTCTTGTTTACCTTTACGTAGAGGCACGGTATCCGCATGTCCGGTAGTAGGATCAAGGCAGAACATTTGCGATTAATTTTGTAGCATTTGTGTTTCTCCGATTGGGCTCACTGCTAATCAGACTAGTAGTGTTAAGCAGACTGTGTACTTGCTTAGACAAGTACAATTTTTAACTTGTCCAGCGGAGTATAAATGCGCTTTAAATCAAATTAAATTAATATCCACTCCTTAACATGTACCCAATAACCCTTAATAAGTACACGTTTTACTAGTTTATTGTACAACCTTAGACTTAAATAATACTTAAATTTGAGTAGTGGAAAAGGGTTGATAATGCATGTCTTCTTGAATAGTATGGACATGTTTGTATGAATGTTCCCATGAATATGGGAACATATTTGCAGAACATCCAAAGACAACTAAAGCACATAGAAAACTCACAGTCAGCATTAATCCCGAGAAATACCTGTGATCGTGAGATCAGTACTAATCAGCACTTCACTAGTAAGCACGCCGCTTAAAGCACCCGACTTTAACTCCACTCCACTCCGAACTCCAGCAGTCCAGTCTTCTAAAACTGGATGGGAAAAGCTAGAGGCCGAAACCATATCTATCGCAGCGTAACGAACCAAATAGAAATTAATACGAATATGCCAAGGCTATTGGGGAATTTGATAGAGATTGGTAGGTATCGTACATTATTGTCAAACTCAATGTCAAGTGATTAGAATATCAAAAATATTGAACTTGACAATAATTATTACTCAATTGCTTAGCTAAATTGGGATCTGTATTAACACATTTGATGTGGGCTCTGCGCTCACATAGTGAGCAAGTGAAACTGGTGGACCTGAGACTAATAATTATATGTTACGCGTGTCTGCTTCAGCGATGAATTTGGTAGTGCAGGCTTATTCGGTTCTTGAGTTCTATTTGTTGGGAGGTCCGGATTAGTTTGGATCTTGAATTGTTCAGTATTGATCATCCCAGGTGACCTCGTAAGCTGGTGAAGCTGGGTATGTGGGGTCGATTTGCAGTGGGGGGGGGGGGGGGGTACGGGAATGTGGTACACCTGCAACACGAGATGGCGAGTGATGGATTGGGCGCCCAGCTCGGCGTACAAAAAGTAGTACAATCGGGCTCATATACTGCATAATTAAATAACTTAGCTTGTATTGTCAGTTAAAGGTGTCCAATATCGGTTCCTCGTAAGAACTCAATTGAAGGGATGGAGTGGATGTACATGCCAGGTTACAGGCAGGTGCAACAGGTTATGAGTACGCTTAGTTAAGCCTGGAATACGAATGGTATGTGATAGATTATGCGCCCAGCTCGGCGTGCAAATAAGTAGTACGATCGGGCTCATATACTAAATAAAAGAACTTAGCTTGTAGTTGCAGTTTAAGATGTACTATTGTGACAGAATGCGAGGAACAAGGCGATGAACTGAGTTATATAGGTTCCAGATTAGGCAAATTGTAATTCATGTAGAATTATCCGTGGGTGATCTCCTAAGGGCTGTGAAGCAACCCCTTCTCATTGGGATGTTCTCTAGCTCCATTGACCAGGTTGTAATCCGCCAATTTGGGCAAATTTGGAAGAGTTGGGCCAAAAAGTTGGAAATATCAAAATGGCTGCCTCTGCAGATGCATGGAAAGTGTAGAGAGTAGTGCTCGAGCACCTAAATCTTCCTGGGCTATCTTCAGGTTTGCTAGCTCTTTTTTTAACTCATCCACAGTATGTGGATAAATCCTGGTGTCGTTGAGCTTGGGATTGGGGACAATTGGGGGGATGTGGTTAGTGGGGATCCCCATGACGACGATGGTGGGCTCATGGTTGGAATGCTGTATGAGTAGGGTTTGGGTGGTAAATGGGAGACAAGGTTTGTAGGCAGGGGATAATGTGCTGGGTTGGAGCACATTTGAATTATGTTTCATCAATTTTTTGTTTATGTCAATTCAAAACTACTCTGGGTCTTCTTTGAGTGGGGATCATTTTTTTTAAAAACGAGTTGCGTTGAAAAGTAGAAATGTGTCTTGTCGGGTTTGGTAGACTTGAATTTTATGCACCATTTCTGTTAAACATATTATCAAGCCAAAATAGACATGGCTCGCGTTAGCAGAGCTTCAAAATCTGCATAGAAGCAAAATCCAAGTGGTTGTGTAGCTGCCATTTGTCAAATTGTATAAAGTATCTTTAAGGAAGGCTGTAGGGCTTAAGGGGCACCCTCGGTACAATTGGTATGGTCGCAGGGCACTTTGTAAGGATCCAAAGTAATTGGGTCGACGTGGACGCATCGTTGGACAGGTGTACCATCTTCTGGGTCAAGATCCTTATTTATTAACATGAAGCCTGGACATTGCTTCCCGTTTACTGTGCTCCATTTGGATTTAGGTAGGACGTGTCGCACAGCTTCTTGTCATCTCCCCACGTAAAAGAGCCACCTTCAGCGCATATAGGTATTCTTGTCCACCTTGACAGCCAGGTCTTGTTCGATGATTACACACTTCTGTCCATGGAATGTCGTCGTCCTCCAGCCCGAAGTCATTCGGCAGTAGAATCCGGCACAGAAAGGTTTTCGTTGGGCCATGTTGTTCGAACTGTTTATTGTGGTCAACTACATCCTCTTTTATATGCTTAAACCATTAGATTCACTGTTGGTTATTTTGGGTCCAATTGTGCCCGTAGCACTTGTGACTTCAGCGGAGCGGTTCTGACTCGTCAAAAATGCATTTTGGGGGTGTGTGTTTACTAATTTCTTGTGAGCTAAAAATGTGGGAGCTAAAAAAGAGGACCCCCGGTAGGCTTGGCGACAACGGGGGTGGGGGGAGGCTTGGCGATTATGGACACCCGTGTGGGCAAGTTGGTGTCAACGGCTACGTGTAGATAACGGCTACTAGCCAACCATGAACCAGACGACTGACACACTAATTTGCATTACTCACTTCCTAAGACCTCAAAAACAAAATATTTTAATGATATGAATTTAATAACGGTGGATTGAGCTGATAAATCAGCCATGGCGACTGACAAACAGGAAATGAGAGAAGGGCAATTTAAATAATTTTATAAACATAAAACACCAACTCTAATGAATGAAGTAGAGGGAAGGGAACGGATTGTTAGCAATTTTTTTCTTGGTCGGAGATAGTCGCGGCAAAAGCTCAATAACAAATTTAGGGTACGGCTGACGTGTCTCTATCCCTAGGCACGCTGGGAAAAACACAAAATGGATGCCCGTGTGTGTTAGAGCAGGGGGACAAAAGAAATAATTTTGAAAACTAGGATAGAAATTAAATTTCCAATGTGAAGGACCAACTCTAATACAAGCGAGTGTGTATGGCACCACACTGACAAAAAGAACCCTAAAAAAATTTGATAGAAATTTGGGGCAAGGGAGACAATTGATGCTCCAAAATATCCCAAAAACTTGTAATTTTGAACCACTGTGGGATCAGGCACCAAGAGAAAAACAAATATCCTGGACTCAAAAATATATTTATGGGCTGGGGGCTCAATAACTTAATATCTATAACCCAAGAAAATATTTGGGAAGCAAATTCACCACAATAATTCCGTCAATCACCGAAAATAATTAAATGGCAGCGCGGGGAGAAACAAACCAAAGCCACCAAAAACCCAAAATTCAGCAATTTGTATTTGTATTGGTTGGGATTGGAAATATCCCACTCACCAATCCTGTCCCTGCTGGGAGAAAAAAATGATAATGCAAGGCAGAGGAAGGCGGCGGCGGTGGAAAATCTCCACGTCGTTTTCCTCAGATTTTTACAACATCTTGAAATCTAGTCCAAAAATCACACAAAGCACAACAAAGACAACAGCAGCAACAATACACGAGCAACAGGAATGAACCCGAACCTTGCGACGGGTGACCACGGTTGAACAAAGGCCGGGCCACTGATCAGGAGCAGGGAGCGACCGAATTGAGCAGACCGGTCGGGCAGGAATCCACAGATGGACTGAGGACCGGGGCTGTGGTTGTGGGCTAGGCAAGGCAACGCAAGGCAAGGAACATGAGGTGACGGTGAGGTGTTAACGCGAAGGCAAGATGGTGCGGGATTCTGAGGAACTAATCGCGTGACAATATATTGTCCGTCCGTCAGTGTTTCTACGATGTTTTAGAGATCTAAAGTAGCGAATTAGGTTGTCCTTGTGAGTTCAAAATATTTCGAGGTAGGTTGAGAGCGAGGTAGATCGTCGACTAGATGAAGAATCAGTATCAGAAGCAGCTCGACGATCCTTTAATTCCGCATAAAAATCATCAGTGAATCGATTGAAATTGTGCAGAAAGCGGACTAACTCCGACGTATTCGGGGCATGTCGGCGAATGAATTGGAACAAATTACGTTGAATAAAATTTTGGACTTGGAGACGCGATTAGTCATTGTCACGGCGGGAACCAGGACGAAAAATGTTGTCATCAGGAGACAGAACGGACAGAAGAAACTGATCGGAGATTTCTTGATCTATGTTGGAAAAATTAATAATGGGGTTGTTGCTGGACGGAGTCACCGAACTAGAGCCAGAGGCTGTCGTACAGAAGGGGCAGCGGGAATCTCCTGGACGAATGGGCGCCATGGCTATCTAAAAGTAAATAGAAGAATCCAACATTAAAAACAAACAAGAAGGCAAACATATGCCAATGACGATGTTAATTGAAGGAACTGATAGCTGCCGTGGAGATTGAGGATAGGCAAATAAACAACATGGGCAAAGTAGCTCGAGGAATCGACGAACAATCAATTGATGTATTTGAGATTCGTGTCAGAAAGAGAGGTCGCACGGACGATGAATAGTCGCTGAGAAACACGAAGAGCGAGGGTTGAAAAGCTAATGGAATTTGACAAAAGAGAAGGAGCATATGTAGGATACTGTAAAAAATGTTCCTTCTGTTGTTGTAAAGATTGTTGTGCGACATCCAAAAATGGGTGGCGATGAAAATTCCGCTGAAGAAGGAAAAAATCATGAAAATCCGATACAACTTGCGGGTATTGAGCTGTAGTAAACGGCGTGTTGTCAAGAAAAAGTTCCAAAGCACTTTCAGCAGTACACAATAAGGACAGGGGGGATTGCCGGTTCGGAAAATCATCCAATACACTCCAATCTTCTTGAGTAGAATGATGATGACGGACTAAAAACGATTGGAAGTCATTGATGAAGAGCAACTTGGCCTCAGGCGTGAGCGTAAAGACAGCAAAAACATAATGCAGGTCGGTTTTTAATGCACGTGTGAATTCGTCAAAAGATGCAACACATCTACTCGGAGGAGGCAAAACCTCTGGTGCTCGCATTGTATGGAATGGAAGTTAGCAAATCCACAATGGGTAAATGTTGAACTAGAAACAACAAAATAGGAACAGGAAGAAATCATTAGCCATGACTAACTCGTCAACGGGTGGAGGTAATGAAGTGAGAAGAACAGGACACAAGGTAGCTAAGAGCAGTAAGGCAGAGAAGACGAGATGAGCGAAATTGGGTAGACAAGTTATTGGTGCTAGTGTAGACGCCGTTGTCTGGATAATAAGGTGAATAAGGTTTTCATGATATGAGAATATTGAGAGGACGGAAGCGGTGAATCCATCTTGAAGCGATCAAATGCATATTCGGCAGAGTCAAGAAGGTCGGAAGTACCCAGACGGTCAGGAAATTCATCAAAAATCGCATGCCCTCCGCAAAGGTCCTTGTGCCACTTGAAAAGAAAACGTTGGAGGTTGTTGACGAATTGACGTTTGGTCTCCGGACCGCGTATATAAAGGGTAAAGACGAAGGAAATTTCTAGCCAGAGAACACGAGTAAAACCTTCAAAGGAGAGATCACTAACATATGACGGAGACTTGAAATCCAGATGAGCCATAATTTGAAGAGTTGCACGGAAAAAATCTGATTAGAAGGAAAGGAATAGTATTTTTCAAATTAGAAACGAAATAGCCCTGAATGGAAAACAGGAGCATGTGGAAAGGATGACGAGACAATAAATAAAAAAGGAATCAATAGGAAGAAATTAGTGTGAGAGGAAAAAACTTTGAACAAAAGAAAATTAATGCAAATGAGATGACAATATTTGTCCCAGTCAGTGTTATTCTTCGAAATCCAGAGAAAGGGTAGGATACAGATCGGAAAAGGATCGACACTGTTGGAGTAGGAAGGCAGAAAGTTGTTGTAACATCGCTTGATAATAAGCCGGAAGTATAGCTGTATGACGGAGGAAGCTAGTAACAACATCCAGAATGCTCAGACGAAAATCCGCATCAAGGACTTGATCGACAGGTAATTGAAGAGGACCGGAACCAGCATGGTGCATTTGATGCCAATTATATAGAAAATGTTGAAGAGCGTTGGTGAATTGACATTGGGAATCTGGAGTGTCGAAATACGTAGTATAAATCGAATCAATATCCTCGTAAAATTTGCCAGCAAACATAGAGTAAGACATTGTTGGGATGTATGGATGTGGAGAAGACGAAGATGAAGCCATAGTTGCCTGGTTTCAGTTGATGATAAGGAAATGTATTCCTGGTTTCATGCTCAACAGATCAACTAGAATAAGTCACAGCATCAGAGTGTTCAAATATTGAGGGTTAAATAAATCACACAACATCCCAAATATTATTGGAGTCAAGGGAGATGGACGGCAAGAAGAGACCGAGTAGAGCCGGAGGAAACGAGGTAAGGAACAAGATAAGAATGAGGATGAAAATTAATTAAAACCGCAGCCAAGTATGCACGAACAAGTTAGTGGGATTGAAATGCACGCGGTTTCATTGCATTCAAAACAAATCATTTTGCATTTCCATCAGAAGTACAAAATTTAACCTCCAGTTAACATGGATATCGCCCACACCGACAACAAGCACTTCTGGGACGTGCTCCGATTGTGGCGAACCGACGGCCTTGGCGAACAAGCCAAGGGCGAAGGACATTGAGGAAATCTGGTTGGACTCGAAGAAACCTAATCCAGTGGAGCCTCCGCTCCGGTTATTAAAGAATGGCCACGGCCTCGCTAAACCGCTTGGTGTGACTGAACGACATCGACTAGAGGTAGGAGGTGCCACTGAGTTTACTAGCTACAAGAAGAAGCTAGAAGACACGAAGGCGATTCTTCCTCATAAGAAGATTTGCCCAGCCAAATATTTGCCTAAGGCCGATATCTTAGAACCTTATATTCCAGTGCCAATTAAAAAATAGAGAATGTATTGTAAATCTGATGTCATTGTATTTTAAAATTTGACTTGAATGCAATTGTTGTTAGAGTAAAGACTATATAATAAAATACAAATTGGAATCATGTGAAATTTGTGTTTATTTCGTGTTAAGCGTGACATGTATGTGTCATATATTTCATTTACTCATTTGTCATTCCGGATTATCACCTGCAATGAAGGGAATGGAATAGGCAGAGTTAGTGATAAGCACAAGGGCTGGCTTATTTGAACGGACGTCACTGATCTGGAATGGAGAATTCGCCTTGGCCGTAGAATACTTCAATCACCATTTTAGATCTGATATCCATTTCTATTCTCATAGGAATAACAGAGCCGTCTGCGTCCATTTCATCACGAATTTTTATAAAAACGTCCGGATTTTCATCCGATTTCACATTAGGGTAATATGCATCTGGCATTCGATAGTAGAATTTTCTTGTTTTACAGTCGCCGCCGACGGGGTGATACAAATATGATTGATTAGATGTTTGTGATCCGCTGAACTTGGTAATTGGAAGAGTCCAGTCAACCCCGCTTTGGTATGGAGCTGGATCCTCGGTAGTTATTTTATTGCCCCTGGGGTTCATTGAACCACAGAGTCTCCGCCAACCTTTAATGAACCCCGGAGCATGAGTGTAGCCTGTATGATTGTGTTCAAGTATGGTCACGTGACGCTGGAATTCGGCGAAAGTACTTTTTAATGCCGTATTACCCGTGTGAGGCTCTTGCCAAATAATGTGCGGTAGCATTGCAGCCTTGGATTCCAAATTCTTGCACATTAATTCTATTTTAGTGGCATCATTGTTGAAAGTCGGGGTCCCATTAATCGCATATTGCCACATTCTTGTGCGATAAGTTAGTTGGATACCGGAATTGTGTAAAATCTCGTATGCAGGATTTACAGATCCAACGATTTGATATTATTTGGTTGTAGTTGCAGGGTTAATTTCGTTAAAAGTTCGAGCCGAGATTTTTTCAATTTCCCAGGAACAATCTTGGATTGTTGACGCGGATGAAGCAAATATATCATTTGCAAAGGCAGTTGGCATGTAGAACGATATATAATTGTGCGGGCTTTCGAAGAAATTGCTTCTGGCGTAGAACCTATCAGTTTTATCCTTAATTTCCATCCAGATTTCTGGATTTGCTAATACACATGCATCTTCTATCATAGTTTCTAGTGGGAACTCGACCAAATCCTCTGGAACAACAGGAGAAAGATCGGGTTCAACTGGTTTCATAAACCAGTTTTCATCGAAAGGGAATTCGTAATCGGATATTCGCCTGCTTACCGTTACTATGTTGTATTTGTCTATCATATAGTCCCAAGCCAGCGGATGTAGAAAAGACGAAGAACAATTGATCAATTCCGGGTTTGTATTTAAATTGTAGCAAGTCACTCTCTGTATAATGGCTGGGCGTTTGCTGTTGATTTCCCTGGTTGGTAGTGAATCCCACAATTCACCATTAGAAAAGATTAACATAGGCGTACGTTGTATATTAACCCTTGATTTGCCCTTAATATCCTGAACAACATCTGCCCCTTCTAACATAAAAAGCATCTTATCTGCAACGTTGGAGTATATACGCATTTCGTTAAAAATTCCTACTCTTGCCGTTGCCATGGCGGAGTAGGTAAATCTGGCTTCACGTGGGTCTGGCTGGTCACACCTGAACGCGTAAATTAGCGAATCCGCAACTGAATTTAACAAGAGTGATTTGCCGCAATTAGGATGGCCATACAGCCAAAGTGCATTCTTTTTAGGCACTTTTCTATTGATAATATCGACCACATTGGTTATAAAAGTGTCAATCTGAATTCCATTGAAATCTAAGATTTGGTGAATCCACCCTACGGATTCTTTTATGCCCAAAACACCTGGGCGTCTAATAAGATATGCATCCCAATTAATTAGTTTCATACACTCCTTCCACGGGGTAAATTTAAGAGAAAGGTGATCTGTGTACATTGCCGCATCCAATTGGTATTGAAACACGTGAGTAGTGTTTGCTGTGGAAAGAAATATTTTATCAAAGTTGGTTCCGGTTGACAGAACTGGTTGAATTAATTCCAGTGTGGTGTCTGGGCGGTTTTTCTCGACCATATCCCGTATGGTTGTTGTGCGCGGGATCTTTTTCGGCTTGCTACAGCGGGGGTTCCCGTCCATTTCGTCTTCCATAGAACGTTTCTGTGACCAATAATTTGTGTCACAATCGGATCCGTCGGAAACACCTGACATTTGGTTTCGAAGATTTTGGTTCCCCATTCCTCCCCTGGGAGAGGGGGGTTCTTCAATGTGATCACCAAGTCCAGTAAACCCAGTGTCCGGCAAGATTCCTTCTTTTTGGTACAGTATTCTGTATAAAATTATAGTGTAAAATGTTAGTTTGATGATTCAACAAAAACAATTTTAATATAATATTTATACTTACGTCCTTCCTTCCCCGCTATGTAAATACTCTCGGAGACCTGCCGGGTTCCAAACATCTCGGTATTTTCAAATATACCCAAACACAGTGACCCATCTGTCACTTGCAGCAGTGATTCTGGATTCTCGGTAGTGATGCCAAAGGATGTGGATGTGCTCGTTTGAGTGGGAACAATCGGTCCATGAGTGGTATGCAATAACGATTGGTTGTGACCTGGAAGAATCCCCGAACCGAGCAATTGCTTGAGCAAGTTTGCTACATCGTTGTTCAAATTCTGGGATGGGATAGTGTGTGAGGTGCTCATTTCCGTCAGTGGAGAGACTTGGTCGTTGATCGGATTCGTTATAACATCCGATAAAATGGACCCATCGAGACCTTGATCCTGGAGGTTTTGCAGTTGTGTTGTATTGGGGCATTCATATTGATTTGCCAATACTGAAATGTTTCGAAAAAAATGATCAGAAAATTCTTGGCTGAGGTTGTCAAAATCAGTGTTGACAGGAACACGATCATTGGAGGCAAGCAAATTAGTGTTGTTGGCACCATCCACGATAACAAGGCGGTAAAATCCAAGGCGACGGCCACAAGTAAAATTGGAGTAGATAGAGGTAAAGGCGGTATTAGCATCCAAACAATGTAGTGCAGAAGGTTCTAAGAGACAAGGTTGAGGGTTGTAATTTCGGGAATGACATTCAGGTCGACCTCCGATTGTGACATTTGTGTCCCATACTAATATGCCACGATCTGAACCGGTGTTACAGTACTGTTGATCCAGAGAACGGAGTAATAAAATTTAAATTTTTGGCTTTGATGGATCGATGGTCAATAGGGTCAACGGTGATGAATTTGAATTTGAATTTATTTCCAAACAATACCCTCAAAGAGGTTGTTACATTGTTGAGACGTGACACAGAATAGTTATATACGGTGGATTTAGAAGTTCCTGTCCAGAAGAAATAGGCATCGCTTTGACGGTTGGATGACCAAAAATCCAACGTAATTGTTGGAGCTTATATCGATTATTGGGATCATGGAGAGTTGAAATTAAATCCAGCCATTGCATTAAAGAAACTGGAACGGCAGTAGTCTCTTTAGAACTCCAGCGTTGGCCAAAAAAATACGTAGTTTTAATTTCATGGCTTCTCGTTCCTGCACAAGAATAGGCAGGACGCTGATGAGATAGAAGGTGTGAGGTTTTGATATTAGTTTTAACAACTGCGACGGTATCCAAAATAGGACAGATAGAGGTGTCTTGAGGGAGTTGCCAAGCAACTGCCAACTGCCACAGGCAAATTTGATGTGGGACAACCGGATGAGATAATTTTGTGACACGTTCAGACGAAAAGGAGCGGTTAGCTGCTACGGCTAAATCCAGCAACAATGAATCCATATTGGCCGTGACGGAGAGTGCAAGACAAAGGGTAGTGAGAATAGTAGAGTAAAACATGGTGCGAACTGAAAAGGAAAAATGTTATAGAGTTTATACGTGAAAATATACTACTACAGAAATTAAATCAAGAGGTGCGAAGAAAAAAAAACGATAACGGCATATTTAGATGTCAAAAGAGTTTGGGAAAAGGACTGTTCATGAAGAATTTCAGAAGGGTTTATATATTCTACATCGTCCTCGCGAGGAGAAATGCGAGTCCGAGCTGAAGGTATAAATACAAATCTAGTAGGAACAGTATTACAGGGTGCTAAATGATATACATGAATGTTAGAAGGTTCATTATATCTAAGGTTATAGAATAAATCACCAAAACGTAAATTAATAGGAATCGAAGAATTATAAGGTGTAGGATATAGTGGAGTAAGTGTGTGTAGAAGACGGAGATATAATGAGTCGAGCGACGCCAAGACCTAAACCGCAGCCATGATTATGTGCCCTATCATAAGCAATAAAATTAATAGAAGCGGAAGGACAAGTAAGCTGATGTGAATTGAGAATACAATCATGAATAATCCGAGTAGACATTTCATAGGTGGTGTTAGGAGCTTGAATATTCCAAACAAATGTAGAGTTCAAATCCAGACACCAGTTAGTGTCAAAACGACAGATGGTGCCTTCAGTAATTTTAGTGAAGATAAGATGGCCAGTGTGATGTCAACATGATAGTTGATGGCCGGGTGAACAAAATAAGCTTGCGGTTCCAACATGGAAGGTTGAAAATAGAAATTGAAGGAAGTGCCATAATGAGTTGCATTGGTTGGAAACATTCTGTCTTTCTTGGGGGAATATCTGTATTTAGCCATGTGCCGGCATTTGTGAGAATAATTTATAAGAATGAGCAAGTGCATGATGGAGAATTGAAAATCTAAAATAATAATAAATAATCGAACTTGTTAACGTGCAAGGGATGTGAAAGAAAAGGGCATTAAGGAACAAAGTCTTTCAGCCAACTTGGTTTAATTGATTGTCTGATTGACATGCGCAGAAGAGATTGAAAGGAAGTGAGTGTATTGTCAGGTAAAATGGATGTGGAAGAAAGCGGAGAGTAGATAATTGGAGAAGTTGAAGTACTTGCAATAGGAGTGTGCTGGGTTTTATTGGATAAAGGGGGAGTGTTGGTGGGTTGCAATGTTTGCAAATTCAATTCATCAAAAGTAATTAACCAATTTGCAATGATATAATCCCAAATTTCCAAAGTAAAAGTAGCCATCATCTTAAAAAATAAGGACAAATTTGGGGTAATGGGTAAGACTTTAACAGCTAAATGAAATGAAGGAGGAAGGGTTACCGTGTTAAGGAGCTCCGCCAACGTGTACTTGTAAATGAAATGGAAGATGTTGTTCCCCTGTATATGTACAATAGATGGCGTGAATTCCTTAACTATTTCCAACAACATTTGTAAGGAGAAGTTAAGGGGAAGAGAAATGCAGGTAATATGCTTGCATTTGTTGCAATGATCATGATTAGTGCGCTGTACAGCTACAATGATAGTACCACTGGACGGAAGCCGAATAACTACTTGTAGTTGCGAGTTTGGAGTTTCCAAAGCCAGGCAAATTTGATTAACATTGGTGTGAACATGGAAATTAAGGAGATGAATGCTGATGGAGTATGGAGGAGAAGGCTCCTCAGAAGGAAAAGGCGTATTCCATTGGATATCTTTAATTTGAGCAATAGTAGAATTTAATTGGGCTAATTGCTCTATGAATTCATTTCGTGTAACACATATATCAAAGAAATCTTCTGAGCTGTCGGGAGTCGGAAAAGAAAATTGCTTTCGCATGCGCCTCACATGACACATAAATTTACGTTGGGTAACCGTATCTTGAAGTACGTACGTCAGTGGATTGCATTTTTTACAAATTAGAAATTTGCTCTGATAAGCTAGAGCAAAACGACAGCTTATGTGTGTGGGTTTCATTAGCTCCTTGGGAAACGAAAGCGTGACAAAATCTCCAACCGTTTAGGAAACTTCTATATGCCCTTTATTCACCTTAAGTTGGCGTTGCGTTTGTTGGCGAGAAATATTTCTTCGTACCGAGTCCCAAATAGCCTGGAGAGAATTACGCTGTTTAATTACATCATATGGTGTTGTAATGGCCCGTGGATCGGTTATGGTAAATTCAGAAGGGAATTTACAAGGTCTAGCGAAAAGTATTTCAAATGGGCTAATATTTCCCAAGCTATGTTGCGCGGTTACATTGTAACAGAATTGTAAATTGTCCAAATGAAAGCTCCAAGAAGATGGATTTTCTTGAACGTAATGTTTAAGTATTTGACTGCAGGTGCCGTTAGCTCTTTCAATAACAGCTTGCGACCTACTATTGTATACAGCAGAAGCTCTCATCTTCAATTGAAAAGTGCGAGCATGATGTTCCATCATCTCGCTAACATATTGCGATCCATTATCCGAAAACAGAATTTGCGGAACGCCGAACACTCCAAAAATTTTCTTTTCAAAGAAATCAGCTAACCGGGCCGACGAAATTTCTTTGGTGGCTTACACAATATTTAGATAATAAACAACAGGCATTAATAATGTGGGTGTTGCCATTAGACGGAAAAAAAATACTTCCGATTATGTCACAGGAAAAAATCTGACCCGGAAATTGCGGAATTGGGAGGGCACCAGCTAAACCTGGAATTTTTCCATAGTGTCTCTTCATCTTAATGCAATTAGAACAACCAGCAATAAATAAGTAAACATCTCGTTTCATCGTAGGCTAATATAATCTCTGGTGGAGCTTCAAGAATGTTTTGGAAAATGTAAAATGAACTCCTATGAACGAGGAATTGTGAGCTTCCGCTAAAATAGTAGAGACCATGAGTGACGGTATGTATGGTCTTGGAAAGCCAGATTGCATGTTAACTAATACACCGTCAATAATTTTAAATCTAAGCACAGTTTTATGATCTTTAGCATGAAGTAATCGTAATGTAGTTTGAATGCCAGGGTCCGAGAGTTGTAATTATTGCAAGATAGCAATTTCAGAAAATAATACAGTTAAAGGTGGGTCTGGCAGAGGGAAAAGTTCACAAATGGGAAAATCAGGCTCGTCGAATTCACTCTTCTCCAATAAATCACAAGTATGAATATCACGTGACAGCCAATCCGGTAAGGCTAAACTTTTTCCTGGTGCATGTGAAATTGTGATATCATAGTTGCTTATTAATGCAGCCCATCCTTGAATCCGATTATCTTCATGCTTATTCGTCGGACGAAGTTGACGAAATACATTTGGTTGGCAATCCGTTAATATAGTAATAGGAAAACCACGAACCATATTATGAAATCGATAAAGAGCAGCTACGATGGCTAAGTACTCCCGATGAACACTTGGATATTTTGATTGAGTAGGTGTTAATGTAGCAGAGTGAAAAGCTACAGGATGCAAGATATCATCGGAACTGCTCCGATAGCGGACTGGCTTGCATCGGTGACAATAATAATTTGACGAGAAGAGTTGAACCAAGCCAGTACAGGGGGTGAAGTTGCAAAACGTTTCAAAGTCGTATAAGCGTGATCGTATTCCTGAGTCCAATTATAAGGAGCATCCTGGTGTAGTAACTGATATAAAGGCTGTGCAAATTTACTCATAAATGGAATAGATTTTTGAAACCAACATAAGGTTCCTAACCATCTTTCTAAGGTTTTACTGCCCGCCGGTGAAGGGGCGTTTAATACCGAAATATGATTTTCCGGACTAACGACTACGCCTTTGGATAAAACAATGTGACCTAAGACGGCAAGTTCAAAATAACCAAAACTAGATTTGAAAGGATCTAACTTGAAGTTATGTTTTCACATTCTACAGAAAATAGCACGGATATCCTCGAGGTGTTTGGAAAATTCAGTGGCGCACGTGACTACGTGATCAATATAAAACAGGACTCGATCCCATATTCTGTCACCTAACACAACGTACATTGCGTTGATAAACCCGCCAGAACTACAAGATGCCGCAAATGGTAAATTTCGGGGGCGCCAGGTCCCAGTAAAGGTCACAAAGGTCAAAATTGATCTTGAAGATGGATGCAATGGGATTTGGAAATAGGCATTTTTTAAATCCTTTAATGAGAAATACCTTTTATTAGACAACCAGAAGAGAATTGAATCGACACTGATATTAGGGGCTGCTGGCTGTATTATGGCTGAGTTTACAGACTGATAATTAATCACGAGTCTGTACTTGTGCCCGTCACTGCTATTGTGTTTTGGTACTAGTAGAACGGGACAGGCGTGAGATGCTGTGGACGGTTCAATTAATCCATCATCATATAATTTAGCAATTATATCTCGTTCAAATTTCACTTTTTCTAAACTTTTTGGAATCGGAGAACAAGCCTTGAATTCGAAATCCTTTTTGAGTTTGATTTTATGAACATATCTTTCATTTCTGTGGGTTTCTCACCTTTTTGGGCGAATACATCATAGAATTCTATAAGTAGTGTTTCCAACTCGTAACATTCACTGTCCAAAAGGTTTGGATTTATACGAGAAAAAAGCACTGCTAAGTGAGTTTGAATTTGAAGAGGGAAATGGTACATTTTGGATAAAAATGTAAGTGGCGATGCAGCGGTAGTGTGACTGGGGTCACGCATGCGGGGCACATTGGGTTTTTTGAATGAATTTTCAGTCATGTTATGTAATTGTTCATATTGTTCTGGAGCGAAAGAGGCAAAATCTGTGCGTACAGGGATTTGTAATGGGGAGTTGGGTGGAGAAGTAAGAGTTTTGTTTATGTCATTTTCATCCAGCTGGGATATTATTTCATCATCACTTTTACTATCTTCATTTTGTAATATTTCTGGCCTTGTGGCGGAAGGCGGGGCTTCTTGCTTTGGCAGCAAAGGAATAGAAGGGTCATCCTGCGATTTAGGCAGGGTTGTATAAGAAGGAGGAGCTTCCTGGATCAGCTTTAGGGCATCTGGGAAGGGAGTTTAGTTAGCGGAATGATCTGAGAAGGGTTAATTAAAGAGGTATCAACCACTGACGTTGCACTGGCTGAATCAAAAATGACAATCACTGGTTGATCATCAATCCGAGCTTCAGCCCGAACAAGGCTCTGGAGTGTACCAATATTCAGAACTAAATGTGGAAGATTTTCAGGATTATCTGGATTTCGGTCAAGATTGTCATTTACTGGTGAGATTCCGTTGAATTAGGATTGCGGGGAGACATTCTCCGCGGCGCTACTAAGTTTCCCGAGTTGCCTTGTCTCGGAAACCTGCATTCCTGTGTAGTATGACAACCGCGCCCATGTGTCTCACATATCAAATCATTTCGTTGGCGACGGAAACGACATTGTCCTGTAGTATGACCACATGGTCCATGATTGTCACAATGTAGAGTTGATCTTTGTTGCCTGTAGACTGGAGGATTTATTGGGTGATGATAAACGTTAGGATGTATGAGTCCCCTCTGGTTTCCTGGTCCAGTGTTATACAAACATTGTAGCCAAAAATGTGCATAGCCACATCGAGTACATTTTGGAATGTGACGTAACCGGCAATTCATCAAAAGATGATTAAATCCGTTGCAATAAAAAAAACTACGAAAAGAAGCTTGTGATTTTGTGGGTTGTTGGTCCGTTTTTTGGGGTCCAATCACCAATGTTGTAAGAGCATCAATTCTCTGGGTATTGAGGTCAGAGTTTGTGATAGGGTTAGCATGGGTATGTGTGTATTTGTTCAAAGTTTCTGCATTACAGAGCCGCCTTAATAAAGCTAAAAACTTCCCTCTGTAACGGGGTTGTGTACTGTGAGAGTCTGTTTATATTCATCTCGACTTTGATTGACAAGACGGCGGGCTATTTCAGATTCTAACATGTCGGGATCGAAATCTCTGTATTTCCCAACCACATCCCAGACAAATTCCTCAGGCGCCTCCCCAATCATTTGCTTACGTTGAACCGCCTTGTGTTCCAAAAAATTTTTATCGGAAAATGTGGCAAAGGCCTCCTGAAGCGCTCAGGCTATTCTATCAAATTCTAACTTATTCAGGATCTCATAATCCTGTAACTCTGCCGCTTCCTCATTTGCAGGATCTGGTGAATTAAATTCTGTCTGGAACGTATGGCGTCTCAATTCAAACCAATTTTTGAAGAATTCGGCAGCACTACCATCCAAACATGTGACAAGCAGACTGGCCCTGGTAATCTTTGCCCAGTTGTTAGCTGTGGCCGCTAAGCAAAATTTTTAAGAAACCTGAATCTCTCTTGTTTTCCGTCATATCGCGGTAAAACAACATTGATTTTACCGCATAGACAATTAGGATCCATCTTGAAGCTTCGGTTTTGTCTTTCCTCGTCGCCCATACTAGAAGGTGTTGCGCTTTTCTTAAAATAGTCAGATAAATCTTTATCAAATAAAGTTTGAATAGGCCGTTGGTTATAATGTTCCCTTAGTGTTACCTCTGAGGGTAACCGTGTATTTACTATTTTGTACGCAAACTGCGGTATAGGTATCACTGGAGGTGGTAATGGGGGAGCGGGTGGTATACCCGCGTTTCGACGATTTGGAAAAAGTCGCTGAAAAACCGAATTAAAATTTGATGCACCTGTAATGGGAAGCTGTGAAGATCTACCACGCCCTCTAGGAAGCGGAGTAGGCTGATGTGGTGCACGGTTACGCACTTGAGGCAATGGCGGGGATTGAAAACCGGGAGGGGTAACTGGGGAGATTGGGGTAAAGTGATTTGGGGACCTACCACGCCCTGTAGGAAATGGTGTCGATTGATATCTCGGGGATGTAAGAGGGAAGTAGAGAAAAGATGGCAAAAAAGATTCCGGTGAAATTGACCCTGTGGTTGACCCTTGAGATAAATTCGTATTGGGCGGGTTTGTACGGGGGGTTGGGACTGGCGGTGTGTTCTCCAAGATAAGATGGGATTAGACTTTACGCAAAAACTTAATAAGTTGTTTCAGTTGACGGTCATGTGTGAATTAGTCGAATAATAAAAGGACACCAAATTGTAAAACTCAAAATTGGTGACTACTATTTCGATATTATGTTCCTTGAATCGAAAATTGGAACTAGCAACCAAAATGATTTCGAATTAAATTACTGGATATGGATCTGCGAACATCATATGTAGGAAAGTCATTTCATACACAAATTACTGAAAGGGAAATTTAAGTGACTAATTAGATTCGCGATTCTATTAATTAAGTGATGTAGAATTTGAATTTTAGACTTGACGAAAATACCTATGCGCACAAGTAATGTATTATAATTCCCGAAATGAATGTAAGTAACGTAATAGATAGGAAGTAGCAGTCAGGACCTTGTAGAGTGGAAGTAAACAGGATATATTTACCTATTATTGAAAAAGGTTTGAATAGAAATGTTCAAACCAGTGACCTACTTATTTTTTATTCGTGATAACAATAATTGCTGGGTTTGTTGTTTCTTAACTTCACGTCCGGCAATGAAAATTAACTGGGTATGTTCGAATGTAATAACACTGCAATTGAAGTTCTATTTACTCCCTAATGACTTGCGAGCGTTTCATTGACGAGGGAACAACTTGAGGTGCAACACACGGATTCCCCTGAAACTTTCACAGTCGATCACACTTGTATAGAAACTATGTTTGCTAAAGGGTTTTTACTCCATGGGCAGTTTTCGAATTTAGCCAAATTTTTGAACATTTGCGACTGCCGGATGAGGAGAAGAGAGACGGGAATTTCAATAGTGAAAACCACGTGAAGACAGGGGGTGTACTAGTGTGGCCGCCATTCATACACCAGCAGCATAAACGCATTCTCACTGACTTGCTGACTCATCGGTGCAATTTTTCCCGTGCATCCAATGTAAATGCCAAAGTAAAAACAATGCTGCAAAGTCTCCCAGATTA
>JAAXYW010001570.1:0-20642 GCA_036851895.1 Orthonychiurus folsomi | reverse complement strand
TCGACTTTGAATGTGCCCTTCATGTTTATGGACGAGGATTTTTTCACCCGTGTTGAAAATCTGCATGAAACTGTATGAAGCCTCCGAGTCCTCATCCATTGTCTCGTATTTGTCCTTGTAATGCTGAATTCTTTGAAGGAAATCTTGAAGTGCGTCATCTTTGTTCATGTCAATGTAGTCTGGACTATTAACTTTGACTTCCTGTAATGCATTTTACGTTTAGGTGCCAATTGGTGAAAAAACATAATATTCTATTTACCATTATGTTTTGCTCCACGATTCCCGGGTCATCACAAATGGACTCGACAAACTAAATCCCAAATGCATTCATTAGCATTTGAAAATAAAATAATAGTTTTGCAGTTTCTTACAAATAATTTGTAGCCCATTTTCTTAACGATCCAATCGTAAATGAAAGTCCGGCGTTGGCGGGTAGTGTTTGTGGCATCAAATACCTATTGTACGAATATCACTTAATTTCCGTGTACATTTCACTGATAATTAAACGTCATTCATGTCCAGATAAGCAATTAACATGAGTTTCCTTACAGCAACTTCACCTCCACTCTCAATCCATTGGCTAACATCATCCAGCGCATCTTGTGCACATTTATTGCGGATTGCAATTGCAGGCAAATTATCTCCACGAAAAAAGTCATGGTTTTTATACGCATCCGTCGCCAATCGTCGGTATTCTCCGACATTGAAAACTGTAGCCAAAATATTGACATTACAACAAATAATTTTATAAATTGAAATTCACAACACAGCAACCACACATACCTCTGGTATTGATTCCGATCCAATTCAAGTACCTTGCCAATTTTTTTGCAATATATGTTTTCCCTCGCGCCGGCAAACCCACCATTGCAATAATGTGCGGGGTGTTGACATAATTGGCTCTGTCCCCTGCAAAATCAAAATATTGGATCAATTATTTAACATAATAGGTTTTAAGTTATTAATAATAATTTGTCAAACTCCACTAGGCACAAACCCAGATTCGCAGTACCCAATTCCATTTTAATTTATAAATTCACGTCGTACTGCCTCAACAAGAAAAACGACGGATACTGTGGTCACGCTTGATGGAGAACCAGAACTTAACTAAAACAGACTCGACAGATGGGGGATTTGAGTTGCACAAACTTGCGTATTATTTTTATGTTTAACAAAAAAAACTCAAACCGCAAAGGCAGGCCTGGCCTGGCCAATAACACACTCCACTTTAATGGGAGGGTCTTGACAAGATAAATACTAAATACTAGTGTTTGATCCATGTAATAATTGCAAGGCAAGATTGATTGCAAATTTTGACAGGCATAGACAGAAAAGGCCAAGACTCCACTTACTATTGGGATATTGTTTGACAAGATAAGTATTGATGCTTGTTTAATCCATGTAATAAATGTAATGTTAGTAATGTAAGATTGATTACCGATTTGGACTGACATTTTCCTTTCAAATGTGACTGAGCGCCGGCGTAGCATTTTAATTCAATGTGCACTACGTGCACGTACAAATTTTGCACTGGTTTTTGCGAAACACTCACTCAAGGTCTCCGGCGCGACGCTTCACATCGGGTACAGCCCCGTTGAAGAAATACGAACGAGATAAATTCTAAACGCCTATCCACGTAGTTAGCTCTAGCCTCCAAAAACAATAAAACACGATGGATAGGACACGACTGCGAACTTGTATTTTATACGCCAAACCCGTTGGTTTGCCTTGAGAAAAGTAGATTGTGTAATTGAGTTAGCCACAATGTGTAGCCGAATGAGTCTAGTTTTTAGTTAGACGGCTTTGACTTGCGCGTTGTCGTCTAGAAAACTATTATTGGGTCTGGTGGTGTCGTGTAGGCTTTTGTTTTGAATACACGTTTGATAGCAACAACACAATATACAGATACACAGACCAAGACAAACCAAAAGGCCTTCCCTCCCTTCAACTGGTTTCCCTTATCTGAGGAAGGTAGGGTTTAAAAGTAAACCTGACGGATTTATTTCTCTTTCCTTGACCGCTATCTAAAAATGTTTCATTTAACACATTTTTAACCAAAATACAATGCAGGCTTTGTATTTGTGGAATGATGGGTGCCCGGTACGATTTTGCTGAGATGACTCTTTCACGCCGAATATTGTGTTGCAACACTAATCGATACTTAAAACTTGTTAAACTAAATGCACTTGTATTTCACATTTAACAAGAATAGTGTAAAATCTTAAAATTTGAATCTATCTGGGAAAATGATTGAACTTACCCGCAATCGCAGAGGAGAATCGACGACCCAAAACTCCGACTTGCTGCGTTGGTTTGGAACGCATGTCTCCGCCTTTTCCGGTCACACTCGATCAAAATTATTTTTATTGTTTTGCGTAGATTTTTGTTAATCAGTTGAAGAGTAAAAAACGAGTTTCCGCAATTTTCGCAATAAATCCCCTGTCTAAACTATGGTCAGAACCGTATTGCGTTTGCTACAAATTCCAAATGCGAAGTGTTGACGATCGAATGAACTCGTCGACGTTTCCTGGAGTTCCCTCTGCGGGGGAATGAAACTTGCTAAACAATCTGAGTCCGGGCCTTTTCCACTGGATTTTGCGTAGAGGCTATACGAGCACAAGCCTCGTGCACTATGCACGGCACGGCACTACTGACGACGTCTAGACCAAGACCTCGAATGAATACCCGGGTATTCGTGATCTCCGTGTGCGGTTCTGCACGAGTTGATTTGATGGTGTTGGAAGATGCACTCACACTCCCACTGTTAATACTGCGACTTCTTTTGAGAAAACTTAATCTTATCCAGGCAACCACAGCCGGATGCGGAACCCAAATAACTTCAGATTGGATTTAAAAGGCAGACCCCGTGCAATTCACTAGTCCGTCTCGTGCTTTTGATTATTTCGAAGTGAATGAAGGGAAATTTATTAATGTCAATGCCGTTTTCATACAAAGAACCTGGGCTAATGTAATGTAAATGCACACGCAGTTAGCCCCCACCGACGCACATCATCAGAGTTAATCCAATCGAAATCACTTTTTTGCAAGCTTTTCCTGCCTTGCGTGTGTGTATCCCTCACATTTAACTCATTCACACCATATATCCTATGACTCACAGCAACCTTCACCTTAACCGCTCATCATTAATTTAATTATGGTGATCCGATATTAAGGTAAGGAGGGTTATAAAGTATAGGAAACGCCGCGAACCAAACACCTGTTCACCCAAGGTACCGCGCACAGTGGACAATCCTAATGCGTTGAGACCTAGAGCTGAAATAAAATAAATCTACCATCACACCACTTTTTAAATGCGTATCGAATTCGTATTCAATCGTAGTAACTTTCCCTTGACTTGGATGCTTAAGAACTGAGAACTAGTATTGCTGATTCTGAGACTGGATCAGATGCAACAGCTGCACGTGTCATTGCTCAACTCAAGGTTCGCCATTCAGTCATCAGTATTTTATAATGGGACGAGTAAGCATGAGCATCAATGAATCGAATATAATTAAAACTAATTACACGCGAAGAGATAAGGTAGGGCTGGGAAGCCGCTCAAACATCAAAAGGAGTGACCAATTGGCTGCGCATTTTAAACTGGTGTGAAATGCAGTACAGCGGGTGATGAACTTTAAATATTTGGAGAATATGATACATGCTAAATATTTTGGGAGTTAAATATGAAGGTGTGCCTGGTTACACTGTTTTTGAGTCCGGCCAAGTTGAAAAGCACACCAACATATAAATGCATTCTCCTATTGGAATTTGAATTGTCGTTTGAAGCTTGTTTTTGTAATCAGGACAGGAAGGCAAACTCCCTTTACAAGAAGGAATATATGCTTACATCAGTGGACTTACTAAAAAGTGCAATATTTCCCGCAGTAGAATAGAATAGAATTCATAGTTTGTTTTTAGTTTAGTTAATTAAGATAATCTGACAATCTATTAATGAGAGATATTGTTCTAAACATTGTCTCAGGGCGTGCGCCGCACCGATTGTAAAACTTACAAAAATGTGTCTTAGTTTTTAAAACTTTGTAGCTAACATGCAGTTTTCCTTGGATTGCAGGTTTACTTTTGCATGCAGAGATTGAGAAATAACCATTGGAATCTGAAATCTGGATATGTTGGCGATTGACAACCATTTCCATAACTTGTTAAATGCTGCTTGTCATTTACCGCACACAGTACGCCACACTATTCCTGAAATTTCAGATTTTAAAAAAAATAAAATCCGAAATCACATTCCGTAAATAATACTACACAAATTGCGTAATATTTGTAATATCAGTTTCTTTTGCTTCCTTTACTTGAGCTTTCGACAAATTTCTTAAAAAATTGCCTACTCCTGAATTATAAATTGCACCATTGCATTGCATTGCTATTTGCACCATTATTGCATAGAAAATATGCGCGCGGTAACAGAACAGAACGGTGCGTAGCGGAGCGGAGTTTCTGTCCACTCATGTATGTGTGCGGTGGCAAAAAGCTCGTTTAGGATTTGAACTTGGCCTGCTCAACCTGTCTGTTGTGGTCTGTCAATTTGGCAAATAGTTCTGTGCACTTCAAATTTAAAAGGTATGTCTAGTTTGTCATAAATTTGTGAAGCATATAAACCACTTTACATTTTTGTAGGATTTTTCTCAAAAACCAACACAGAATCTAAGATCTTACCTCTAAGCCTCTACATCCGCACCGGTCATCATGGGAAGCAATGCCGAAGTCGTGAATTCAGAGTCGGCAGTTCCTTCCACCGGTCCTCGCAAAGTTTTGAATAATTTAACCAAGTCTCCTGCTGATAAAAGGGAATTTCGAGCTTTGGAATTGGAAAATGGGCTCAAGATTTTGCTCATTCATGACAAGGATACGGATAAGTCTGCAGGCGCTCTTGCAGTTGCGGCCGGTATGTATTGTCCTGATCTTTTTGAAGAGAATACGTTTTGTGTTGGTTTACTTCCACTACTACAGTGGCTGCCCATTTGACACAGTGTACAGTAAGCAGATTTAGAGTTTATAAGCATTTAGGGCAAAAGCATATAATGCTACTTCAAGTAAGAAAATGTATTTTAAAGTCACTTAAGGGGTCTGGAGATAGTGATTCAAAATTTGGATTGATCCTTTGACCGCGACTGTAGCGATCTATTCCAAAAGTGATTTTGATAGATTAAATGTTTCTCTAAATTCTTCAAAGAATGTCGATACTCGAGATTGTCCCACGGTCTCCAATGTGGACGCCAATCACCTTGATTTTACTTTGATTGTATGTAGTGGGGTATGAAGGTGATGTATGACCGAATTATAGTATGACTTCTTCTTTTCTATAATTAAAGGATCAATGTGCGACCCAATCAAATTCCCAGGCCTTGCACACTTTCTCGAACACATGCTGTTTCTAGGCACGGCGAAATATCCAGAGGAAAGTGGCTTCGATGCATTTTTGAGTGAAAATGGTGGAATGAGTAATGCGTTTACAAGTTTGGATTCAACCGTCTATTTCTTTGAGGTGTCTCCAGAAAAACTGGGATTAGCACTGGACAGGTGAGAAGGCTCGACTAGATGAACCTTTTCGCCAGAATTTGTAGTGAACTGATTTCAAAATTACAATATATCTTGTCTTGGAAATGTATTCACTTTCACTATGATTACAGATTTTTATGCCATACTGTTTTTGCAGATTTGCTCAGTTTTTTATTTCACCGCTCTTCAATGAAGACGCAACTGAGCGAGAAGTCAACGCAGTTAATTCCGAAAACGAGAAGAATATCCCGAACGATTACGTGCGCCTGTTTCGTGTCAATCAGGCAACTTGCAATCAGAACCACCCTTTTTCGAAATTTAATACTGGTAGATATTGCACGAAATAATCGAAATGGAAATAGACATTTGCCAATTTATTGTACAGAATACCACTTTCACTTCAGGAAACCGTGAATCCCTGTGGGACAGACCGTTGGCGGAATCTCTTGATGTGAGAAGTGCTCTAATTGAATTTCACCGACAATTCTATTCGTCCAATATAATGGGACTAACTGTGCTCGGAAAAGAATCTCTGGATGAACTACAGAATTTGGTCGAATCACTCTTCTCATTAATAGCGAACAAGAGCACTGAGAAACCAATTTGGAACGAAAGCCCATATTCGTCTGAACAGCTTCAACTGCGGATAGATGTGCTTCCCATTCAGGATGTGAGGAGTCTGACAATTCTGTTTCCAATTCCAGATACAACACCGTACTACAAATCAGGGGTAATTGACTAGGAAATAGCAAGGGGTTCCATTTACACTTAATGTTTAATGATTTCACTTGTTTTCTTCAACGCATGCAGCCTGGACATTACGTGTCACATTTGGTTGGGCATGAAGGGGAAGGGAGTTTATTGTCGCTTCTGAAAAAGAAGAGCTGGGCGAATGAATTGAGTGCTGGAGGTTCTTCCAGTGGAACCCGGGGGTTTGGAAATTTTTCTATCAAAGTTCAAGTCACATTAGAAGGATGGGAAAACATTGACACAATTGTTGAACATGTATTCCAGGTGAGGAAAACGTAACATTGCCACTATCGTACTTAGTGTTTCTCATGTCATAACAGTTTGTTTACGTTCTTTAGTATTTGAAACTGTTGCAAGAGAACGAACCTGAAATTTGGATTTGGGAAGAAATCAAAGATATCAAAGACATGAGGTTCCGTTTTCAAGATAAACCTAACTCGGCAAAAAATGTTGTGACCCTGGTTGAAAAAATTCAAGTACGTTTCCGAATTTATAATGTTTTACTTATTCATAGAACTTGCCGTAATTCTTGGGGGGTTTAGAATTACCCGATGGAAGACATATTGACGGCTGGCAACGTTATGACTGATTATAGCCCAAAGTTAATAAAAGATATTTTGAACTGTTTGACTCCGACGAAGTGCCGGTAAGCAGATGAATGAAAACGGGTCTTTATTAGTTGCAATGTGGAAGTAATTATTCATTGCACAATTTGTCTGCAGCATTACAACAGCAGCTAAAGCAAATGAGGATATGGCAGATATAACTGAGTCATGGTACGGTGTAAAGTATTCTGTTCGAAAATTTGACCAGGAACTTGTTGAGGTATATTTATCAAGTTTCTCTATGTAGTAACTAGAAACAAATGTTGAATATAAAATATTTTTAAGAGGTGGGTAAATTGCGAAAAGCACAAGGATCTACATTTGCCTAAGAGAAACGAATTCATTCCTTCAGCTTTTGACCTAAAGCCTAGGGATGACACGGTGAGTGCATTCGGTGGGTCAATAATCAAAGTAATTAATACATATTTTTGTGTTCTAGGGAATCATTCCAAGACTTTTGATTAATAATTCAATCAGTCGAGCTTGGTTTCTGCAAGACAATGAATTCTTGATGCCCAAATCCAAGATATGTCTTGAACTTTATAGGTAACTCGGTCAAATGAATTGTCAAGAATACCCCGAAGTCCTTCCGTTTAAAATTTAAATTTATACAAATTAAGCCAATCTGTTAAGTTAATATTGCACTCCGTCTGATGTGTATAATATTTTGCATTAGTCCTCTGCCCCTTCTAAATCCAGCACAAATGGCCTTGAATTCGATGATGAAGGAAGTCATCGTTGATGGTCTTAACGAAGTCGTATATCCTGCTAGTATTGCTGGGCTATCTCATTCGATTTCTGCTACCGTTTACGGAATAGAGGTAATGTTGTAAATTTGTGTATTCAGATTAGTCTACAAAGCTGTTTATGTTGATGATTTTTTACAGGTTTCAATTAGCGGTTATGATCATAAGCTAAAAATTCTGCTAAACAAAGTGCTGGATAAATTCGTCAATTTTTCTGTGCAAGAAGAGCGATTCACTGTTTTGAAAGAAATTTATACACGAGCTCTTAAGAATTGGGAAAACTCAGAGCCTCGTGTTCATGCTTCGTGGTACTTAAGTCATGTTTTGACTGAAAAGGATTGGGAAAATCGGGAAAAACTTGCTGTATTAGAAGGTAAATTGATATTATTCATGTGACCCAAGTACTAAAACTACATATGGAAACTTTCCTCCCCACAGATATGTCAGTAGAAGATCTCAGGCCTTATGTTAACAACTTTGTGTCCCAACTTAAATTGGAGTGGCTTATTTGTGGAAATGTGACGTCATCAGTAAGGATTTACCTTTCTTTTCTAAGTTTAGTTGTCCAAAAGTCGGTCGTTCATATTTTCTTACCTACAGGAAGCTGAAGAAATGGTAATGCAGACTCAGAGGCTTTTTACGGAAAGGGGTACTAAACAATTACTTCCTGGCCAGTTGGTTCGCTTACGGTCTATTAAATTACCTCCAGGTAACTAAATTATTTTATATTAATTAAAATATATAATTTACCAGCTGGATATGAAATTGATTACTCCCTTGTTTGCAAGATGCCGATGAAGTATTCCAGCGAGATCACCTGTCTCATTCTTCATCGTGCGCGGTTGTATTTTTCCAAGGTGGATTGAAAAATACCCGTGACAATATGATAGTCGAATTATTGTGCCAAATAGCCCAACAACCTTGCTTTCAACAGCTCAGGACCGAAGAACAACTGGGATATGTGGTTTACGCGGCTGTTAAGAAAATTCTCGGGATCATTGGATTCCAAGTTTTAGTGCAAAGCCATTTTCATCCTACCTATTTGGAGTGCCGGGTTGACAATTTCTTGCAGGCCCTACTTGTGCGTAAAAATATTCATTCCTTACTGCCTACTTAGTGAGTGATCAAAATAATATTGATATAGTAGGAAAAACTTGACAAAATGACAACAGAGCAGTTTGCCGTCTTCCGTACAGCTCTCACTGTCCGGAAAAGTGAGAAACTGAAAACTTTGTCTGCTCGAGCTTCTGCAGTATGGCAAGAAATTGGAATAGAAGAATTCAATTTTGATCGGCAGAATATTGAATTGGAGGAACTTCAAACTGTTACACAAGAAGAAGTCGTGACTTATTTTAAGGTCAATTCAAATTCAAATTTGTTTTTGTATTACTCATAAAAATGCTAAAATGAGCTATGAAATTGCAGAATCTCTTGAAGGAGAGCGGCAGGCTCGGTGTTCATATCATATCGCAAACAAAAGATGGTGCCGGACAAAAATTGGAATGCTACGGTCCTCATCCAATTGACTTTGCTAATGTAAGTGTGCATGTGTGAAAATAATACTGATCAAGTTAATCACTTTTAGTGCGTCAACTTTAACTTTATTCGTTTAATTTAACTAAAGAGAACTATTCAGTCGATTTTGGACCTGTCAGATTGGAAAAGAGCACAAGCTCTTTGTGAGCGACCAAAGCCAGCAATGGTCGTACCTGCTCCTGACCAATGAATGAATTGAATTGGCAACCTTGTTGAGAAGATATGAAACTTTACCCTCTGAATAATAAAATACAATCAGGCATGGAAAATAAGAGAAAATGGTTTATTTTCTTAGCATATCAATTTGCACGATGCCACAATTTGTGTGGTGTCTGTATTCGTTCTGCGAATTTCATTACGAATTCGATTGTCAATCTCAGTCACGGAAAGACTTAAATAAAGAACAGTTAATAACAAACTAATGCTGCCTACTTATTGTTAGCTTGGCCAGCGAGCTGAATTAAATAGATAAAGTACAAAACATGTATTAAAAAAAATACGCTAATCAAATATTTATGAAAAGAAAATACCCGTCAGTAACGCTCGCAATTGTAATACATTAACTATTCATATAATTTTATGAAGGAACATAAAAAACTTAACTTATCGAACCGCTTAGGAATGCCTCCGGGCTCTAAACCTTGCTCACCCTCTGCAGAAGGCAAATACAGTAACTAATTATTGTTAATTAATAAATTACAAACATAAGTCAGTCATCAGAACTTTGCGGATAGTCTATAGTTACAGGCTTTACTGAATAACTTTGTCCCATTAATTGATTAAATTTAGGATTCTTTTAGTTTCAAGTGTAACAAACCTAGATTTTCGAACTTGTCTGAGCGACAACGGTGTCATTATCAGAATCGGATTCACGAGTTTCCACTTTAGGAGCATGCATGGAATTGGTCGTCCCATAGACTTTTGTATGGCTTCGGAAGTGATAAATTACTCCAGACTTATGACTAAATTTTCGGTTACATTTCGCTTTCGAACAGAAGAACCGACTGGTACCAGAAATAATAATTTTTAAATCTACAAATGCATTACGACATCCCTGGCAGGCGGCTGGAGTTTCTGTTTTGACCTTCCCTTCAATGCTTATTTCAGCTGGTAAGGGTTCATCTGAACCACAAAATGAACAGTGTGAAGCTTTCCTTCCTCGGCGAGGTGAATCCAATTCTGTTTTAACAGAAGCGTTTTCCGTTTTACATTCAATCTTCACATTAGTAATGCTGATTTTTTCCTCTTTAAACTGCAGCAATTCTGGCTCCGTTTTAGCGTTCCTACAAACAGGTGCGTCGAAAGTATTATTGTCATGTTAAATAGAGTTTATCACTGTCAAGTCTCAAGCGTACCCTTCTTCAATCATAAGAAAAGAGCTGTGGGGGTGAGAAGGGTGTATTTCTTCCTGCCCATCACCTCTGAAAAATTCAACAAAATCTCATAACTGAACTATAACTATTGCAAGCAACTCTTCGTTGTAATGTTGAATTACTGTAAACTGCTCAGGTTCGCTGGCCATCCTCCAAGTGCGGGGACCGGAAGTAGCGCTAAATTACCATTTTCAATTGTAGTTTCGGGTTCTTCCAGGTTACAAATAGGCATGTCGGGTGGAGTAAGCAGTTCATAATTGGAGGTATTCTCGACTTTTATAGCCAGTGCCAAGTTAGCATCACTACAGGGAAGAATGACTTCAGGCAATGCAACTGTTTGCCGATTTCGGCTTTGTCTCTTGCCCTTCACCTCTTTTATAAATTCTACGCTCGGGCTTCGACTTCGCTGGCGTTTTCGGAGGTTTATGACACGCTCAAGTGCAAGCTCATTGATGCCGGATGAACCGGAGGTAGAACGGCAATCGACTGGCAGGCAGTTTAGAAGAACTGAAGCGTCCGTTGTGTTTATTGAATGCTGTGATAGTTCAGGATTTGGATCGCTTTCTAGAAGCATGGCATCCTCTCGTTCTCCCAGCCCTTCCGGGTCCGGATTTGAAGTTTCAATCAAACCGTTGCTGTACGCCGCATTTTCATTAGATGAATCCATGAGGAGAGAGTCATTAGATTGATAACTAATTTGAGATGAGCGGTGGCTGACTATGGCTGACTCCGGAGTAATTGGTTGCATATACTCATCCCCCGATGAATAGGATGGAAATCTTTCGCTTCCGTTTGGATTCTCTGTTTTACTGTCGTCTGATAACTTTTCTTCTTGCTGGGAAACACTTGGGTCTTTGAAGATCCTTGGTGGCTGCGTGGGAATATCAACCAATGTGTCATGATTTTCATTGTCCTGCTCCAGCGGAGCTGGCGGCGGATTCGGCGACGCTTGAGGTTCGTAATCGTCCGAGCTATCCAAATCTTCGGTTTCCTCGAGACAAACCCGAGTTTCTTGAGCTTTATTCTTTTCAACTTGTACGTGCTCAGGTTCAGGAGCGATTTGAATCTTCCATCTCGATCTCGGAAGGGTCATCTTCAAAGTTAATATCAACCTCGTCTTCCGAGTATAGGTCTACGATTTCGTCCTCGAGATCAGATTCCGAAATATAGATCTCAACCGCATCTTCGTCTCTAAAACATAAATGTGTGGTCATCATTAGCATTAAGTCAAACTGATCTAAAACAGCTCTTCCTGACTGCAATATAGTAGAGCAAATAACCTTGCCTCGTCTCCTAGAAAGGCAAACCTTTCGGTTGGGTTAGAGAATACGGTGCGCAGAAAAACCTTTCCTATGCCAATATTTCCCAGCAGTGTGTTATGCAAGAGTGGCTCACATTTTTTATAAAATAAAATACACCAAAAACGTAACAAACAAACATAAAGCATTCCTTACCGTTCTATTTCTCCATTTGCATTCGGTAATTCTAAAACTTCCGGTTCAGACTCCGTTCGCTTATTCTGTATTGTCTCAATTGCGTTGCTGCTAGAATTGGCAGATACGATGCTTGGGTATCTGTCTGGAAAATGCTTTTGTAAATATTCGAGTTTTTCAGCTTGATCCTTGAAAGTTTTCCCACAATCCTGACAATGGAGAAGTGTGAATGGGTGTCCATTTTTCAGTAGGTACAAAATTTCGCTTGTTAACTTCATTGCAAAAGGCCAAAGTGGTTAATGTCCCTCACACAGGTGTAGAGTCGGCTACTCAATATTCCAAAATGCACTATTATTAACTTGAAAAAAACAAAATAAAGAAAATTTGTCTGTGGATCGACGACGCGACGTTGGAATGCAATTATTTTAATCTCCCCCTCTGCATTCCCATCAACAAACTTCCGCGTGTAAAATTTGAGGACGCTCAGCGCGCGTTTCATCCTGCACATGCATGCTTCATTACTATTTCCATTCTCTCACTCAATGAGGACTGCGGCATGCGGCAGGTCAAATTTTACACGAAGGTCATCCCAAATAATGTAACGAATATGACAAATAAACAAAACATTTGAAAATTCTTACGCTTAAATAAGCAGGTTTAATCTTTTAAAAAACAGATTGCCGAATAACAACAGAGCAAATCAACCACACCAATCTGTACAAGCTTTATCATGTATTGTATAATGTATTTTTCACGGTATGACTGTCTGTTACGTAACTAACGTACTAACCTAATACTTTTCAAACCAACCGTAGGAATTGTGAGCACTTCGATATTATTTTACTTATTTGCGGAAGGAATGTCAACTTTCGTATTTAATTCACCGACGTGTGCATCGAAAAATACATTTTCATCATTTTTTGGTAGCACTTCTGCTGGAGAATGCACCACAGCTGAATCCTTGTCTTCAGACTCGTCTTCCGATGATGACACAAGATCTACACATTCTGCCACTCTAAAATTAGAAAATATTAATTTATGAGATGCTGGTGGCATAATAAATTTGCACGTTAGATTTTATTAAATTGCGACGAATTTTATTGTGCATTCAATAAAAACAAAGTCGCCGGCCAAGGCTGATGGCCAAATAACCCTTGCATTTTGCAAGCTGCTTGTGAATAGCCAGTCAATTTCAAACAGATTAATCATTTAAATACAACTTACTTCGTTGATGGCGATATTCCTCTTTTTCCATCATTTCCATTTTCAGCCGCCAGCCGTCGTTTTTTAGTCGGTCCGCTGGAATTGGGAACATCAGGGCAAGGATAATTCTTGTGAATACGCTTGTGTTCATTCAACACAGTATGGGTCAAAAAGATCTTCTTACACGCCAAACATTGGTAAACAGTATCCAACGTGGGTGGTGTGGACGTATCCATATTCACAAATTTATCCGTCAGAGCAGTCGACAGGAAAAGCTGCACTGCACGAATGTGTATGTTTTGGAATGATTGAAGTTGCTCGCCTTCCTAGGATTTTGTGGCACATGTACCGGATATGACGCGACGAGGCGGCGGGCGGCAACGACGCGGCGATAAAATTCGATGTATTTATCTGATGATCGGGCATGATATTGTTATTTTATAGAATGTTACATGGAAGTTGTTGTTGATGTGATATTTCTCTGCACACAAAATCCGAAATATGATGACTCAGCCCTCTTCGAATAACCAACTTTCAACAACAACATACCTAGCCTTAATCATAATCTAGCAAAATATCTTTACAATAGCAGGTAAATCAGGTTGAATCTTCTCATTTTTACCCTGTTAACAAATCGGTTGTGAGCAGGTTTCAAGTTACAACACATGCTGAAAGGCTTGCGTATTGTGCAATTAATTAACTAGGATTTAACGATACATTGTTTGCATTTGCTTGGGTGTGTGCTGCGCCTGTAAGGTTAATAATCAAGGCGACTTCTTTTTTACTCTCAAAAATATTTAATCATATTAAGTTCGGTCACTTTTCTCAGAGCTGGAACATTTGGCAAGATAGGGACACAAAAGCTTAATCGATAATGAATCGATTA
Source organism: Orthonychiurus folsomi (assembly GCA_036851895.1). NCBI lineage: Eukaryota > Metazoa > Arthropoda > Collembola > Poduromorpha > Onychiuridae > Orthonychiurus > Orthonychiurus folsomi. The sequence goes on along the minus strand of JAAXYW010001570.1, from coordinate 6,590 downwards.
AAATTAAACCTTTCTAAAAAGTAAATGCACTAAATAAGCACACATTTGCATTGGCACGGTCAAAGGTGTAGACAAATTCCAACTCCATTTAAAGTGGATTGGATTGGTAAAATAGCCTCCGATAGTTTAATTGATACGCAGAAGCATGTAGTGCCACGCATTTTTGTATTTTGTATCCTCAAATTAAGAATGTTATAATTCTGTCAAAATGTTATTAACCACATGTACCACTGAATTAACAGTCTTTGTTCTTCTCATCAACATTCCTACTATGCTTATGCAATCCGTTATGAATGAAGAATTATTATTGTTGGTTTTCCCGATTATCGCAAATAATGGGGAAGTGATGGTGCTTTCTAAACACATAAAATACGATTCACGTATTTTTGGTAAGAAGTGCTTTGAGAAATGCTTTACGACCTACGGTAATGTCTTTTTATGTATGTAATTAGGATCAGCCATATTTGCGACACATGACCTCGCCGTTCTTGAGCAACCAGGCAGGAGAGAATCCATATTCTGTGGAGACTCCGGCGCGGAAGCCATACTTATTCAAACCACGGATTTCTCATCATTAATTATAAATATTAAACAGGTAAACCTGAATGTGTAACGTTTGTAATAATGTGACATTTATGACGCGTAGTAAATTACAGACTGTATTGATTTGTTTTTTGTTCCTGTGCAGGTATGTTCTGCACTGAATTGTCAAAGATCTGACATTTTTAAAAGAGATTGGAAACCCTATGTAATTTTGTTACTGCCGGTTGCCAATTATTACAACAACTCTTTCTCCCGTCTGGATTTCGAGCAAGCAATTATTCAATACTACACATTCTTTTGCATTGAAAGCGGGAATCCCTTGAATATTGACAGTCAATTATATGTATTGATCCCGGAGTCCAATAACCAACTTAACGAAACGATTTATTCGTACTTTGAACTCTATTCGATTCAAAATAAAACAATTTGGAGAGAAATATTTACAAGGAAAGGCAAACACCTTTTCCAGCCAACTTCGAGGAAAATGGCACGAAGACGGGATTTTATGGGCTCAAAAATTCGAGCTATAGCACAGGTAATTTATGAAAAAAAGAGCTAAGGTATACAAATTTGATACAGTAAATTCAAAATAGTATTGATTCCTGGATTAGCTTGAGACAGAATATTTTGCCACCGTAAAAGCAGATGTGGTTGATGGAGAACAAGTTTTTGACAAGGGATATGACACGGACTATTTCAACCTGATGGCAACGTCTCTTAATTTTACGTAAGTGCCACAAAACGCACGTTTACTATTAATAAATCCCAGTCAGCATTGGCGGAAACGAATACATGAGCTGTGACTAAAATTGCACTATTAAAAAAATGTTACTAAAAATAAATTGGCACTTAACAATAATTACATAATAATAATTTATTTTATTTTATATAAAAGCTTGATTTTCAAATCTTAGGCCAGTCGTAGTCCGTGGAAAAGGGTGGATTATTTCAGATGGCAATGATTCCTTGACAGGAATGGGAAAACAGCTAATAGATGGGGAAGGAGACATTTCTATAAACCCGTCAGAATACATGTCATATCGATTCAAGAAAGTAGCATTTCTACAACCATATCTTAATACAAGGTAAATCATTCGTACGTACAACGTAATAAAAGTTGAGTCATGTAATCATGCACCAAATATTTTCAATTAGGCTTACAGCATTTTTCCAACAACCAATTGCTTCATCAATGCGGGACATTTACCTTGAAACAATCCCAGTCAATTTACGACTGGCCATCGCCGTGACATGGATTCTGATCATTTCCGTTCTTGTTGGTATCAGTTTGATTGAGAGACGAATTCTAAAACACGACTTTGTCGTGTATCCGGAGCACAGCACAACGCACGTTATTAATTGGATAATTGCTGCTGCTTGTCAAAAAGGCATTAGTTATTTGCAAGATGTAATATTAATCAATTTTCTAATTTGTGTGAAATTTAACCCGTAAATACAGGAAGCCATGTCCAGCCAAGGAATATTCCAATGAGAATCGGTCTACTGGTGTCATTATCCTTTAGTATTTTGGTTTACATTGGATTTTCTGCGTCTGTCGTATCCCAGTTGTCCATCCCATTTATTCCCATCAAAACATTTGACGACATCCTGAAAAGTGAGATGAAGTTGGCTACGGACCAATACACTCAAAATGCATATGAACTCTTGGTAACATTTTGATATAAATCAAAGGGAGCAAAGATTATTATTGTATCCCTGCACACCTCATAGAAACCTGAGAGATCTATTTTACATATAATACATTTCGTAAAATACAGGAAATGACGCAGAGAGAAAAGAAAATAGATTCGAGGAGAATCATTACGGGACTTTCCATAGACCAAAATGTCGCCGTTGTAAAAATATGTGAAGACAATGTCGTGTACATTAGCCTTGCAGATGAATTTTACATGGCTCAGCGGGCCCTCAATTACACGAATAAGGATTTGTGCGCGAATGTATCTTCAATAAATGTGAATCCAATCGGAAAACCCGTATTGGCAGGAATGCTCGTTCCGAAGGACTCCCCGTACATTGACGTCTTCAATTACAAGTATATATTAAGTGGATTTTTATTTGAGGCATGACTTTCTGCAGAAATTTTATACTTTGCATTTCAGACAAATTCAAATCAGAGAGACGGGGCTTCTGAAACGGCTATTTGATGCTTACGTGCTAATGAACGTCCCATCCTGTGAATACATAAGGAGCAAAAAGGAAATTAATCATTTGGGTCTCAATGACACAATCACGGCATTTATATTTTTAATTGTTTCGTTTGTGATTAGCTTTAGCATCTTGATTGCAGAAAGAATCACTTATGCCGCAATTCTAAATGGTGCATATGGGTGATGTATTAGTATTGTAGCACTCAATTTTCAATAAATTGTGAATTAATTTAAGTAGTGTTTACATTGAGGGCCAAGCATTACATTTAATTATGTGAGTGTGTCTAACAAAGGTGGAATGCGGCGCAATTTTACGTGCGTCAGCATTAGCATACGGATTTCTTTATAACCCATCTAATTTTAGCGACAAGTGCTTGCATATTTATAAATGGGTGTCAATTGCTTCATAATGTGTATTAATGGGATTAAACTGACATACACATAGCATTCATATGTTATGATCTTTCGGCTTTCATACATCGCTAAAATTCACTTCCACTCTTCAAAGGATGGGCAAACCAAGGAAAGTGCTTTTAACTTTGTTTTTCAATTCCTTGGTAAGTTACGTGGCGTTCGCACAAGACAATTACACTGTGTTTTCCCAAATTATTCGATCCTTTGAGAGTCATTCAGACTTCCTGTACATATCCGACAATGCTGAGTTTCCTATTCAAACGAAAGCATTTGGTAATTTCAAAAAATATGTTGACTGTATTAATTCATAATTCAATTCACCGTAAATTCAACTCTCAATTAAAATAGGCTCGATTGCAATTGTCATTGCAAATTTTAGCTACACAACTTCCAAAGTCAAAGACTGTGACTACAACTCCTGGGGTCACACAATCTATGCTCAAGGTGCAAATGTAATTTTTATACGGATGAGAGACGTTATGGCATTTTCTGTTAACTTAGAGAAGGTAAAATAATCTTAACCACTGACATCAACGTGTGGCAATTAATTGCAGCAGTTTTATAGATTTGTTCCGCGTTGCAATGTGGGAGCAAGGATGGTCCGAAGGGATTCAAACCCTTCGTATTTCTTGAGGTAGAAATATCAAATTCATCCGACTTTCCTACTCAGACGCTGACGCTAATTTTGCAGTCCTACACCTCATCATGCGTTGAAAAAGGAAATTATTTGAACATTGACAGTCATTTCTTCATCCTTGTTCAGAACTCCGACGGATCATCCTCGAAGTTAATGGAATTGTATTCTATCAAGAATCACACAATCCTACGTGAGGTTCCGTACAAAAAAATTACCAATAATTTGGAACCATTTCAAAGGACATTAACTCGGAGACATAATTTTGAAGGGGTGAAGATCAAGACAATTGCACAAGTAAATGTGCAAAGTTATGAAATCCTAAGTAATGTTGTTTAGTGTAGTAATGCTTTTTATTGTTGGCGACCTCCAGGAGGGAACAGTCTATTTTGGCCTTGTCAGTTTCAAAGTGGTTGACGAAGAGGAGGTTTTTGACAGCGGATTTGATTATGAATATTTCAATGTTATGGCCGAGTCTCTTAATTTCAGGTATGGAGTTTGGGATTTGTTAACAAAATGTAGAATCAGAGAGAACCATTTCTACACTAATATGTTGCCCCGTACTTGTACGTAGTTTGATTGCAATCAGAGGTAAAGGATTTGCACTCCCAGACAAAAACGGATCACTCCTCGGAATGGCGAAACAATTATTGCTTGGTGAGGGTGACATTTCTATAACACATTCCGAGTATATGGGATATCGTTTCAAAAAGATTGCCTTTCTTCAACCACATTACACTTCAAGGTGATATAAAGTTTTCTACAACTGCAACAAAATTAATACAATAAGTTATGTTTCATAAAACTGTTAGGCTTGCGGCATTTTTTCAACAGCCACTTGCCTCCTCAATGAGGGATATTTATGTAGAAGCCATTCCCGTCACCCTGCGTTGGGCCATCGTTATCACATTTGTAATTGCTGCCATGTCCCTACTTACAATTGGTACGATAGAGCGTCGATTTTTCAGATCGACAAATCCGAACTACGACTGCGACGATGACATCCAGTGTCCAGAGCATACAACAGTGAATATTGTTAATTGGGTGATTTCAGCCGTATGCCAGCAAGGTAATATGTCATTGGAAAGACAAAAGTACAAACTTGGTTTATTTACGTATGAGAAATAGATTTAAGCAAGTATGTATTTATTAATTTATTCCCAATGCTGGGCCCTTACATTTCGAATTAAGTCAGTGAAATATACAGACTCAGGAAATATACAATTCTGTATTCAATTAACTTATCTTAACTAGCTTATTTATACAACACATCAACACATTCAATAGTATATCGAGTTAGACTTTTCTTGGGTTGGTTGAATGAAGTACTTTTATTGATGTGCTTTTGTTCCACATTTTTGCACAAATATTTGAGATTCGGAGTCGACTGGCATTGCGGGTTTCTTGGGAACGGAAATTAGAGTTACAAATAGGTCTTTAAGTAATGCTGGAGAATTGGGGTGATTGATCAGTTTGAACGTAGTGCACAGTATTGTGAGTGTAGCGTATAATTGCTAAGCCCATATAACCATCCAACCTTTAAAAACTTGTTAATGTTTTAATAATGCTTTGGGATTCATGTAATTCCCCTTACATTTGGCATGTAATTGAGTATAGAAAATACAAGAGATTTTATTAAATACCGTCCAGGTTCACACGTGCAACCCAGGAACGTCCCAATGAAAATCGCCGTCCTCGTCTGGCTATTCTACAGCATTATAGTTTACATTGGATTTTCCGCATCAGTAGTCTCACCCCAGCAAGAACAGTTTCAGGGAAATAGTTGGAATTCGGCGCCGCCAATGCTTGGGATCCCGTATGGGAAATGGAAGCCGAGGCGACACCAGAAAAGTACGGATTGTCCCATAAGAAACCCACGCATATCCCAAACATATCCCGTACAGAAATCCAGGTATATGAAAACGTATGGGCTGCCCGGTGTAAATCCCACAAATAACCCATGCGGAAAACCAGGTATTCATCACATTCTCCAAACAATTTCGGCACAAAATTCAGACGGGCTACAAATATTTTTAATGCTTTGCCGGCACCAATTATTGTAATTTCCCAAGCATGTTTAGTACGTTTTATGCTAATTAAGCGCAATTCATAAATCAATTCACTCAGTTTTCTTATTTATCAGTACATTTTATTGAGCTACAAAAATTGTTTCATAGGAATACACAAAGAGAAAGGAGGGCTTAACGGTAACAAGACACACTTACAAAAAATGAAGTTCAAATTAAACACTTTCTTTGTTACTGACAAACTACTTAACTTGTAAACGAACATCAGATTGCTGTGGAATGGGTAACTCGATGCATTAGACAATTGAAGATATTTCTTACATTCCAATTCGATACATCCAGCCCCAATAATTATTTTACAAACAATTACTACAGACCCATCTTTAAGCATGAAACAATTATTTCCATCCTTGTTTGATATTGAAATACCCTTGTAATAATATTTTTTACAACTATTCCCACTCAATTTTACCGGTCCGTTCTTTTCGTTTGGGGTTTCTAATTCCTCAGGAAGACGACTAGATTCTATTTCATGAATTCGTTTGACTAATTGTTCCAAGTGAAGCTTTTTACCACGGACTAGTCTTTTCAACTTTTGCAGATAATTTTCAAATGGAAACGCACTAATTCTGTCCAAATCTCCAAAATTAATCGCATCGTCAGCGATATGACACAACGAGTGAACATTATAAACAATAGTTTCTGGTCCATAGATATCAATCATTTGCGATACAAATTTGTTTAGCAAAGTCTTCGCTAACGCATTCCAGCCTTGGTCGTTAGCCTTATCTGATAATAAAATAT
>JAAXYW010001569.1:0-20647 GCA_036851895.1 Orthonychiurus folsomi | reverse complement strand
TCCAAAGATTAACTCCCTCGCCTCCGCCAATTCTGATGAACTTGTGCTCAGATTTGAGTCTACAAGTAAAGAGTCATAGTAATTCTTCATGATGTACTTTAAGTCTTTGACAAACTCCTCTTCCGTCTCAATCAATTCATTTAATGTGGCTCTGAAATTTTAAGAAAAAGGGCAACAATAAGATTTAATTTGATTAGTAAGTATATTTGAAGTATTTCTAAGCTCACTCCTTTACAATCTGCTTCGTAGTTGCATCCATAGCAGTTTCATCATCCGATCCGATTGTTGTAATAGAAGTTGTAATTTGTCTAGTTTTCTTCGGCCTGATAGAAATCTTGTGCATGGCAAGGGAATTATCGAGCATGGGCTCAGCGCCGGAAAGAACATCGTCAAAATCTAGCCTGAATTTCCTGTAAAAAATGTTAAAGAGTTTCACAGTTAAAATTTTGGTAGTTTTGATTTTAACGTTTTCGTTGTTCGTACTTCGAAGAAGTCGACAGCTCATCAATATCTGGTGTGGTGATTTCGGTGATTTCAACCAGACGATCGGATGGCTTACTACCCTTTCCAATTTCCTTCATAAATTCAAGAATAAATGATAAATAATTAGTATTCAATTCTCTGAGTTTTTACACGCTGGTGAGAAAAGTAGAAGGCACGCCTGATTGTTCAAATTTGCATTTGAAAGGTCAAAGTTACCAAATTTTTACACTTGTATATTTAGTTTCGGAACCGAATGGGCAGTAAGTACCCTTATACAAGGAGCACATGAAATCCAACCCGTGCTTAATCAGATGGTTAAAGGGTAATTAAAAACGTAAAGTTTACCAGTGTCTACTATTACAAGTTTGAGTGCAAATTGACTTTGAATTGAGTAGCAAATTTTGATACGGAGAAAGCTGCCGAGAGTCTGACCAAGGTAATCTATATGCTTTTCTTACAAGCCTTGGGCACTGAAGCTGTTTTATAAATGGTGGCGTAATTAGTTACGTGCAAATTTCAGGGCTGGGCATATTACTTGTAATTAGATTACATGTAATTCGGATTAGATTTTTGTAATAATTGGAATTACACGGAATAAATATGTTATTTTGTAATTGCAGCTTGGCGTGTAATATGTAACTTGTAATTTTCAAAAATTTTGCTAAAAGTAATCCAATTACATTCGAAATCCCAAATTACATTGATCCATGAGAAATCATTGCTTCTGACGGCTGGCAACGTATGAATATGTGCGTACAATTTTAAACTTTGTTGAAATGTAATTTGTAATATGTAATTGCTATTACACAGGCAGCAATTTGTAAATTTGGAACTGCAGCTCGACTTGTAATTTGTAATATGTAATTGCAATTACTTTCCAATGTAGTATGCCCAGCCCTGACAAATTTTGTTTCCAGACCTTGAGTTGGAGAAAAGCAAACAATATTAATAGTGTTTTGAATGAAACCATTATTCGAGAACTAAAACATCCACCAGAAAGGTGGATCTATCTGGTAATAATAAGTTATTAATTATTAAGCTATTCTATCTGACTCGTCTCTTGTGCTGCACGCTAGCACGCCTAACGGAAGAGAATTCCCAAGCTGAAACTACTAGACCTAGCTGCCTTAAATTTCTGCATGAGATCAAGGTAAGAGCAACAAAGACGAATAAAAAAATTCCTGAAGCAAATAGCAGCGAAGCAAAATGAGTCGTCTTGCGCTTAGCTTTAGCGAGTCATTTATTCGGCTTCGGTACATTAGGCAGCTGGTGACCACCCTGCCTGGCATTAAGAAAACTTAGGAAGATAAGGAAACTTAAAAGCAGTTGCTTCTGGGTAAGAAGAGTATCGTCGTTGCATTTCATTAAGCATGGCTGGCTCAGGTCCACTAATGTTTGTTTAGCTAATGACAATGTGTGGCTTCCTGGCTTCATTCAGTTCCGGATTAGGTCTTTAAGACAACCTTTTAAAAACACCCACGCTTAGCAGTTGACATAAATCAAGTATAAGTTCACCAAAGATAACAGGATCCCTGATTTCCTGGGAAATGATGACTGATGGTGCCGCACAAGCAAGAAATACACAAACACAGCCCATGGCTAATGTGCATAAATGTAAACAGAAAAATAATTTCTTGAAACTACCAACTTTAACCTAAATTAAAATTTAAAGATTTAAGCACGTTTCTGCGGGTGTGTTTGTGCTGTCATGTCGGCACGCACGATAGGTATCCTAGACATACCCCACACAGGCGACAGGCAGGCGCCCAATGAACTCCGAACTCATTAAATTTGATACGAATGTGTCCCTAAGTGGTCTCAGGTTACTGTTCTGTTACGTGAGTTTACACTATTAAAAGACGAGACAGCCAATTAATTGTTAGCAAACATACTCAGACTTATGTGGCTGTGCTCAGAAATGGATATGTTTTCGAATTAGCTCCAGCTCTAGCTGAAGCATTTATTGCACAAGTAGGCAGAGATATTTATACGTAAGCTGCGCGTCTATCCGACACTATCTACTATTTCTAGTTTCTAGCGATTTGTAGTTAATTTTTTCCTTTTTCAAGAAATTGAAACAGGTAATTTAAAAATTGCACTTTCTGTTTCCACACTTCACACTGGCATTACGCATCTCATCGACTGATTCACCGCTCTAGTTCTAGTGCTTTGGACTCTCTATCTGTTAACTTTTTTTTTACAAATTGAAGCAACAATTTGAAAATTGCATTACGCACTAGAATGTAAGCAAGTTGGAATTTTAGTCCAACACAACACAGTAAATTGTTCTGGGAGAGTCCGCAATGTGCCCTAAGGCCTTGCCAGCTTGGGCGGGCTTCTAAATAGAAGTTCCGACCACTCCCTTAAACATGCATAACACGCAAGTTGCAATTGCAATATCGTCAGCTGGCATTTTAATATACGAACAATCATCCTTAATATTGATTTGATTTCATTATTCCATAAAATACAAACCTGTGTAGAATGTGAATGTGAGTGATCCTCTGCCTCCGAAGCACTATCACCTTCATAATTATAGGACATCAGATTATGTTTCCGAACCCTGCATGATTTCCCTTCACTCCTGGCCTCTCCAATTAAAGTACTTTTATCCAGCTGCTTCAATTGATTCAGGATCTCAATGATCTCCTCATCCTTTATGATCTCCGTAATACTACAAGAAGCAATTTGCTCCAGCTCATTGGCAATGTTGACTTTATTCATGCGGATGGCGAGTTCAATCGTTTCCTTGAGTAGATCCTCCGTACTTTTAATTTTCTCTTCAATTAATTCCTGGGATGTGGATTCCTCACTAAATGTTGTTTTCCGATTATTTGAATCCTCTACACTCCCACTACTTCCACTTTGAGCATTATTAGCATTGTTGAATTCATATTGAAGGATGATACTTTCCTCCCGATGTAATTTCGGCGGGTTTTTAGGTTTGAGCGTTGTCACCGGGATCGGCTCATCATCATCTGTCGTTTTCCCGGTTTTGTCGGATCCGGCATCCGACAGTCCATCATTGTCAAAACACTGGAGGGTAAATTCCAATTTTGTGGGCCCTTCGTCACCCCCACCCCTCCCCCCTTCATCCTCATTCGACACTTTGAGATCCTGGGCAATGTAGTACAGTTCACCCTCCGGCGTTTCAAAAACTTCTCCCGGGCGATACTCGACTTGATTGAATTCATTTATCCGAACCCGGGCAGGTACGAATTTGAGCTCATTGTATTTCGTCTTAATGAATTCCCCGGGAATGAATTTCCTTCCAAATTCCACTGTCTCCACGTACTGACCAGGGATCCACTCATTACAAATCCATTTCCCGGACTCCAGGTCCGGTTCGGAGAGGAGCTGTTCCCGGAATTTCTCAATGTCCTCCATGTTTTGAAGGATCGGGGTGGATAATTCGTCTCGTTTGAAGGAGTTTTGACTGGGTAATGGTAACTTTTGTATAGAACCTGACCGGACGGCCCTACTTCCGACGAGAAGGTCAGTTTTGGCTTCAGCTATTGAAAATGACGTGGCCGCCCCGGCCGAGCTTTCTTTTTGAATGACTGGAATTATTTCTGGCGGGGCGGGTGAAACTGGGGTATTTTTCCCAGTGATATTGATAATACATGTGAGGACTGCTTCGTTTTCTAATAATTTATTGCTGGGTTGAACTTTGGACGGGGGAGGTGCAGATGGGCTATTATTTTGATTGCTGGCACTAGGACTGCTATTGGGATTCGGATTCTTTGAGCTGTCGACGACCGCGGCTGTTGCTGCGGTCTTCTTTTCCGTAGATTTATGGCTGCCACGTTTGTTTTTGATAACTGTCGTAGTCGTTTGTGGTGGAGTCGGGCTGGGGGCTGGGGTTTTGGACCCTCCATTTTTCTTAGGCCCCAATTGTGCAGGAACATACGAATGTTTTGTTAAATTGAATGCTTTCCCGGTAATCCGACAAATCCGTTGGGCGTCCTCGTTCGAAATCGGCGGTAAAATAGGGAAATACAGAAGATGATGGGATTGGAATGGCTTACTTCCACCGGTGATACGACAGTAGACTGGAAACATGGCGAAGGAGGGGATGAAGGGCGGAGATGTGAGCACTTCATAAAATACTTATTAACTAATTAACCAATCACACTCGCACACGTCCCGCCGCACCGGGTCTCCATAATTTCAAATTTCCCCGAAGCTTTTACGACCCATAAATGAATTCCTAACAACGTGTGAAATGAAATGTTCGTCGTCGTAAAAAATGACAGACTTTGTTGTGAAACATGAAAAGGGAGACTGGAAAATAATAATAAAAATGAGTCGTAAGGGAAGAGGAAGGTGGATTTTTCAAATAGCTTTAAAGGAAACGTATGCAAGGCAAAGGTACTCACAGTTCAAGTCGGAAGAAGTAGCGGAAAAGAGAGGAGAGGATCCAACGGAAAAGTTTTGCTGGAAACAAAAAATATAAAGTGTGCTCTCTCGCGCTTTTAGGATCCCAAAAATAGGCCTACCCGCTCTGTGTTGGATGGATCTGTTTTTAAAAATAGAATTTTACTCACTAGGAAATCGCAATTCCATGCATGTTCAGCCGTACAATTCCGAGGATCCCTCGAGTGAGTGCAAATGCGTTGCAATCCACTTGGATCTCTCCTCAATTACCACACTACCTCCTACTTCCGCCCTCTGCAACAACGGATCTTAAGTTCTAGAGCTAATTAAACATTAGTCCGGATATTTTGATTCATCACTGCGAGGCCAAGCACTCCAAATGCATCGACCGTTTTTACGAGATTCATTTATTTATGGATTAGAAACAAATTGTCTGTTTTCAAACTCCGTAGCTAAATTTCTATTGATAATAATTATAATTATAATGATTTTTTAATATTAAATATAAATAATAATAATAATATAATAATTTCTTTTGAATTAGGAAGTCTATTCCCGGAAAAATTCTTATATTAGGGTAAATTGGGCTAATACAATAATCTGGACCTGCAGTGCAGCGCAGCGTACTAATACCAATACCCCTTCGTGTAAATTTAAATATTCATAAACTAAGCTTGGGGTGCACGATTTGCCAAGCTTATAATGGATAATTCTTGCTATATAATTCTTAGCTTCCTGTTCCTTTAAATGCTTGGACATTTATTTGAACCAAACTGTATGTTCGGGGCGAAGAGTGACACGACAAAATACACGAGGTCAACTTCTCCTAATCATTCTGTATGAAGTAGTACTAGTAAGGATGCGCAAAAAGTTTGATCTGATGCAGGCATACGAATATTGAAGACGTGTACGTGTGTACTTGAGAGGATCGACTCGACTCAATTTGGCATGTCTGTCAACATACTCTGACATGTGACAAGGATTTAAAGTTCTAGGCGAAATTAAAATAAGAATTCCCAATGTGTACCTATGCACGTGTATGTCAAGACTTCCATACCTTCGCCAAGTACGCTGTCAATAGGCAAGGATGTGACCTCGCCTTGTTGTCTTTTGATAAAATGATACCACTTAAGTGCCAGAATCAACGGGAGCATGGCAAAATGTCGGGGGACAAGTTTCATTCCCGCACAGTAGTTCCAAAGTATACAACGTGGAATTCACCTGCTCATAGCTCTGCATTTGGTTATTAAAAAAGCAAAACATATTTTCCTAACCTTCAATGAAGAATCCTCTTCATAATAAGATGAGGCTTGTGTCACAATGTTATCCAAAAATCCACTCGTATGGAACGTTTCTGAGGATCTGACGGTGTTCCCCTCCAGCACAGTTCCTGTTGATGTCAAATATTCAAATTAGCTCAATGTTTAATTTTATGTTTGGTTATCTTTGGAATTCAACAAGGGGTGGTTAAATAGATAAATAGAGGTGAGGTTTCCGGCGCTTTGTAACACAGTCCAAGATTTTAGTTGCGTAATTGTTAGTTTTTTTTGTAATTTATGTGAATACGTTTTAAAGGTTCTGATAATATTTAGTGGTGCTGCACTCTACATTCCGTAAACATTTGTATCTGAAACACATATTTATGAGTTTCAAAATAAGCAGCCAGCGGATTAAGAATTTTTTTAAGTTAATGGTACTGCTAAATTTCTAAATTCAATTAGCTTTGACTTACCCCTGGTGGATATGGAGTAAGATGTGTAAGACGATGACGTAATCGTCTGACGATTCCCACCGTAGGACATCTCTGATTTCAACTCCAACAATCACTGTCTAAAAGTTAAATCTAAACTTCACTGGCAGAAATACCGGTACATTTCAATAGTTTAAAACACGACACATGAACAAGTGTTAAAATGCAACTGTATGGGACGATTTTGCAAATGGGAATTCAAGATTATTCGCAAAAGATTATTCCAGCCTCTGTTCTACTTTCTGATTTTTTTTATGTACATCCCGATTCCATCCATCCCACCTACTCATCTCGCCTGCTTTTTATTTGGCAAGGCACTGAGGATGCGAAACAGAATGGGTTTTCCGGTCTCCGTGCATTTTTATTTTTAGAACGGTGTTTCTGGATTTAAACATATGTTCAAGCCTTCATCCACGCATTCAGCATTCTCAACAAAAATGAGTAGGTGAATCGTTTACTTAAAAGTCTTCGGTCATTGGTTTGTCGGATTTATTGAGTTAATACCTAAAATTAGACACCTTTGTCATTCATGCGCGGGACGTGAGGATTTAAATTCAAAGCACGCTTGTGTATTAAGCAAGCTTGATCGCAAGAATAGCCGATACGTTTAGAGTTTATTATCATTTTGGCTATTCATAATTAATTTTGTGTTACCAGATCATATGATGAATAATTTTAAAATGTCAAGTGTAATTTCAAAGTCACCCGTCTTTTGTTTTTCGGTCATTCACAAGGTCAACAGTATTCATTAAGTATTTAAGATTACACATTCAACTCTCTTCTGCTTCTGAATATGCATTCAAAGGCATGTAACGATGAGTTGAATCAAATGAAAACAAAAAGGACAAAGAAAGTAGAACTTCTGTATACGCTAACGGTTTTACGATTCAAAGTATTACTTATTTAAGAATGAATATTAAAATGTAATAACGACGCGACGGCAAGAACTTGTTCCATACTCAGACCCTCATAAACATTTTATTAAAATATAGTGTAATGACCAATGTTCCACTGTCGTGAAATTATTGGTAGATACTCTTGTCCTGTTATCAACTCATTGATTCCGTGCTGTTCCACACACTTGAAAAAAATCAACACTTGGAAAGGAAATCATGTCGAAAATGGCCAAGAAATTTAAAATCCGACAGGATTTAGTTCATTTTGTAAAATTGGTCAATCTGGCCTTCCGCCTGAAAGCATTCCCACTCAGAATGACAGGACAACAGGAAGTTAAGGTCACTTCAAATAAGTTTAGTCTTTGGATATGGTACTTGGTAATCGTTTGCATTTACTACCGGCTAGTATCCTTGATCCTGATTGCCTACCGATATTTGGTTGGATCTTTGGAAATTACGTTTCCTGATTTGGTTGTAATGAACCAATATATATTGGTTCTTACAGCAACGTCTGTGGTTCATAGTTATTTTGTTTTCAAGAGAAATCAATTCGTCAATTTCTTCAACATGTTCATGCGCCATCAACTTCTAATAGAAGGTATGTTTTAGTAAAATAAAACTAATCTATATAACAATAGAATTTGGATTTAATATAAATTTCAGGCAAATTTCAAGGCAGATTTGACGTGAATTGGAAAAAATTTCGAATCATTTCGAAAGCCTTAGCATGTGGTTTCTTAGCTAACATGACACTTTTATTCTTTTCGGAAATTGCGCAGCCAAACAAAGCATTCCAGACGTACTACTTTTTACCTGCCTCATATCAGGGTATAGGTTTGGCGCTACTTTTGGCAATTTTTGATACATTTGTCTACACAGCGGCTACTCTCCCTGGCCTAATTTTTATGCTCGCATGGTTCATCTATTTCATGATGACCAATTCCGGACTGCAAAGCCTCAGGTAGACAAGTTGGCCAATGTATAAAATAACTACCCTAAATTTTGAAAAAATTTAAGGTCAACGACCTTTCATCCACTTCTCTCACCGATGCTCTTTCGAAGATACCATCTCCTAAACTCTCATTTTAATAGTTTCAATTCCCCTGTACTTATGCCGATTTCTGTTATAACATTTGGAGTAGCCGTGGTTTGGTTGTCCTACACTGTCATTACGGCACATGAGCAATTAGATTTCTTGATTTGCACAATGCTTGTAGTGGCGTTATTGGGAACTCTGACGTCAGCAGTACTCTATATGGTAATGGCGTCATCTTTCCATGTAATAAGTCAGGAGATTCTACGATCTTGGGAATATCGAAGGGTTTCGAAGTATGGCTCTCGTGTGTTGAAAAGTCTTACTCCTATAGGAATTACTGTTGGCAATGTCTATGTTATGAAGAAAACAACGCGGCGGACGTATTTCAGGATTTTATTTGATTGTGCCGTTAATCTATTGCTAAGGAAGTAATTAAAAAGAAACACCACAACTACATCGGCTTCAGTAATATTTCATATACTCCTCTAATCATAAGTAAGGTGTTATTGTTTGTGCTCAATTAAACATTCGTTTATATGAAGTGAACAATTTCTGTTGTTTTCTGCCTCTTTCATCTTGCAATTAGAACTAACCCATAATTTATGGAGAGATTAATAACAATAACAAAGTCAAGTTTGCACCTTAATCTTAAATATTTTAGTTTTGCAGCTTTTATTGTGTTGTTTTTAGCAGCTATAAAACTCAGGCAGGAACAGCCGAAATTACCCAAACTTCATTGCGTCGATTCCAAAATTTTCCAGGTGCATCAAATATATTGTTGTAATGTATTGCTCGGGTACTAAATTCCTCCTCAATGTAAGGCAGGTTCTCCGCTTTCAAAACATCTGCCAAATTCTGCAGCTCTTTCGTAAATGTGGACTCATCAGCATACCCACCAAATACCCTACAGATTTGCAGAGTATTTAAAAATCAAATCAACTCAGGAGTTCATTTCAAATTAAGTAAATTTGTGAACCACACACTTTGCATAAATCCGTAAATTGGGTCTCGTGGAAATCTTAATGTTGGATGGTTTTGGTATAGGAGGATTTGCTTGAAATTCGGTCGGCAAATACATACACATTTGATATGAATTTAAATCCCCATTACGATGCTCAACAGACGTACTGATTGGCAGCGTGACTTCAATCTTTTTTGCTAAAATGTTGAAAAGTTATGACGCACATTTGAGCTTTGAACTAATTAATGACTTACTGCGACATTATGTACTCACAAATGTCATTTCTGCCTTCCGAATAAGCAAATAACTTGAAAAACATCTCCGAGCGCAAGCCGTCAATTTTAAGGGCTGTGTTGAATTCCTCTATGCACACCCATTTCCGTGATGGATAAATCCTCTCTTCGATATTCTGTAAATATAATCAAAAAATCGACGCTATTGCTAATTATAAAAGGGCGTGCGTTATTACCCAACTGGTTTTAATGAATTTTTATTATAGTTTTTTGTATTTCAAGGAATTGACTTGATGCAAAACATAAAAAAATCAAACTTGGCAAAGCCTGCGACTTGCAGCTTGTTTATTGTGTTTACATTTTAAAATTAAATATGTTTTTATAATTTTACATTTCTATTTCTGGATTAAAGGTTATATAATTGCATTGCATCGTGCACTTAAGAGGATATTCAACGAAGCAGAAAAGAAGGAAGGCATTGAACTTACTGAGTTAACTTCCCATTTTACAACAAAAGATGAAAAGGAGAGACAAAAAATGAATTGTTTCCGTTAAGTCTTCTTTATCCTTTATCTACACCCACCAACCAAGTATGCCACATTATTTTTCTGGGTTTTTCACATCAGATTTGTCTTGCGAGATACATACACCTCACACTCACGCTTCAATTTGTGTCTTTCATCTTTGGCAAATTGCAAAAATAATTTAACTCTCAATTTGCACACAAGCTTAGGCAGATGTCTAGGTGTAAAATAAATGATATTTCAATTTTGGCAACATACAAAGCCTCAAAATTACATAATGTGAGAAGCTGCGCTTGTGTCACATTTTTCCTATTGTTTTGTTACTTTTTCTTGATAAGGAATGACATCCAAGAAAGTAGAAGTAGCCTGAGTGCAATTGAAGATATTAGTACACAGAAATATTCCCCAAAAATCCTGTGCTATATTTTGCTTTCCCAAACCCTAGTCACTGCAGCTAAAATCATTCAGGAAACATGGGGAAGTAAATGTGATAAATTAATATTTTTCGGAAAGTTTAAAACTTCGGAAGTGCCAGTTACATTTTTAAATGTGTCCGAGGGCTATGCGGAATTGTGGGGAAAGACCAAAGCTGCACTTTTACATTTGGAGGAAAATGAGAAGGTAAATCAAACTGTAAAGTAAAACTGCAAAATTTTATCTCACAATTAATTATTTTATTATGATCCAGGGCTTTGACTGGTTTATCAAGGCTGACTCGGACACATTTGTCCTAATGAGAAATTTGAGAAAATTCTTGAAGGATCATAACTCACAAAGTCCTGCCTGGTTTGGTTATAAATTGAAGCACTCAAAATTACAACAGGTAATAATTACAAGTGCGTGCATAAATACTAACATGTTATTACATAAGATTACTTTTTAATTATTTGTTATGTTCAAATTTCAAAGGGATATATGTCTGGAGGAGCTGGTTACACTTTCAACAGTGCGGCTCTCAAAAAAGTAGTTACTTTATTGAAAAGTGAAGCAATAGACACACAAGTTTCTCAATGTGATATTGAAGGAAGTCGTGGATATGAGGATCTCGAATTAGGTGATGTACTGAGACAAATTATAACGTATTTATTTGATAGGAAACAAGTAATGTTGTCATATTTGTATTCTAGGGAAATGCTTTTACACTGCGGGAGTCGACCAAATTGACACAGTGGACGGTGAAGGAAACGAGAGATTTCTGCCCCTGCCACTCAACACACTCCTGAATGGGGATCTGACTAATTTTCATTGGATTTGGCACAAAGCTTGGAATCCCCCACGGATTGTAAGGTTTACAGTTAAGTTTTAATTAGAGTTTTAAGCTTAATTCAAAATTGTTTGCCAATTTATAGGGACCCAATTGCTGCAGTAAAGAACTGATCTCAATGCATCAAATTTCGCCGGGCGGAATGAGAACTTTGCATTTTCTATTGGAAGTAGTTAAATAGGGTTAACGCCTTCTCAGCAAAATTTATATGTAATACAGTAGTAATACTAAGGGGAAGTGAACGGAATTGGTTTCCAAACCATTGTTACCGGAGAAATTGTTCGGACGAGTGTGTACGGTGGTTGCTCATGCTGAACGAACCAAGACTGAAGATAATCAACAATAGGAAGAATTTGTGGAGAAACAGTAGGAGTAGCGTATATCAGCACAAATATGTAATAGACTTTGAAAATAATGTGAGACATTTTAAATTTTCAAAAACTGAATTATTTATTGTGGTAATCTTTTTTTGCACTGGTTAAGAAACCTAGACAGAAACTAGCTTGGAGGTAAATTTAATATTTGCTGCATGTTGAAGTTGATGCGGAGAATTCTTAAGACAATTAATTAACAGATGTTTCGATGTGTGCCAGCTGCCAGATGTGTAATTACATTCATTGCACTAATGATGAGCTCATCTAGCTGAGTCCCTATTCGGAGTGCAATCTGCATTCGTGTCCAGTACATGCCGTTTTACATGTAGTAAAGTGATTAGAATAAAGACCAAGACACTACTAGAGAATTGCATTACAAAAATCTTGCAGGGAAAAACAACTCATAATAATCAAAATAATATTTTTTAAAATGACTAGTTTGAAAAACGGAATAGCATTTCCAAATACAATCAGAGGAATAGGGTTGATAGATATTATTTTTTGCTGCTTTTTGGATCCTTGTTTGTCGGAACAAGTTTTTGCGATTCCAAAGATTTTGGATTTTTCTTATTTTTCTCGTCAAGAAGTTTCACCGTGCTTTCCGATTTTTTTGAACTTTTCTCACAAACCCCTGATTTTGTGATTCCTGCTTTACTCGTCGAGGTTGCCGCGCTGTCATTTGGTAATTGAATGACTGATACTCCAACATTAGTAGATGACCTGCTTTTTGCTGGTGGTGTTTTCGGTTTGACTTGAGGTCCAGCTGCTGCAGATGAAGATCTTGCTTGCCCGGCAGGTGTTGCGGTTTCTGCTGTGTTTGGATTGGTGGATTTAGTTTGAGAGACTTTGGATCGCCCGAATAGACGACTAACGGCCAGCATTAGTCTAGCACCCAAACCCATGGATTGGGCTCGAAGGTCTTCCAATGAAATATCTAGTAGTAATTATATAATGAACAATTGCATTTTCATTTACCACAAATGCGATTTATCAACGATTTACCAATAGCAATTTGCGATGCTCTTCGGTAAGTTGATGTTTGACGGGCTCGTCGGCCTGGACTGGATCCTCCGGAGAACCCTGCTTCGGATTGTGCAAGGCTTTCGGTGTCTGATTTAAATTCTGCTCTTATCTTGTCCAATGCTGAAATCCGTAATAAAGCATGGCATAAGTTGACTATAAAATATCGGTACGAAATGTACTTCAGGCAAGGTACAATTGCAATCATTAACGACATAACTATTCGTGCACCCTTAAGTGAAGAAGACAACAGTTAAATATATTTGACAAATAAGAAATGGTTTATTAGATTAAGACATCTTCCAAACTGAAATCATGCAATAATTGGAACAATTCATTAGGAATTAGAGTTTTGACTTGATTTGCGTTGAGTTTGTCTCCACAGCTCCAGCCGCGATTAATTCCTCAATTTGAGCACTGCTGTATCCCATGCCTTGGAGAATTTCACTCGTATGTTCACCAACTTCCGGATCCGGTTTATCAAAATTTGCACGGCCAGGAGTCCTTGACAAAACCGGAGCTGCTTGTGGCTCCCACAAATTGGTGTGAGGATTTTGTAAAATGGATCCTCGGAAAGCATTTTGTTTGTTGGTTGGAGCCTCATCCATTTCCAAAATAGGAGTTACACATGCATCCAATTTGTCGAAAATTTGTGTCCATTCATCCCTTGTTTTGCTGGCAAACCGCTTGGCAATGACTTCCTTGCTTTCATTGAAATCTGACATTTGTGGAACGTCTAGTTCCAGGCCTTGCATTAATCTATCGTAGAATTGAGGTTCAAGTGATCCAACTGCCATGTATTTTCCGTCACTTGTTTTGTAAGTATCGTAAAAATGAGCACCTGTGTCCAATCTAGGGAACAAGAAAGATAATTAATGTTTAAAATTCGAGCAGTGTATTCGCTCACTAACTTACAAATTTTCCCCTCGATCTTTTCCCCACATGATTGAGTCAATGCCTTTATAAATAAAGGAACTGACGTACGCAGTCCCTTCAACCATGCTTGTATCCACAACCTAATTATTTGAGGAATTTTACTTAAAGTTACAATTAGAAAATGCAAATTGTAGAATGCAGCCTAACCTGACCCTTTCCGGAAGTCATTCTCTCAAATAAGCTCATTACAATCCCAAATGCACACATGAGACCTCCACCCGCAAAATCCGCTAACAGGTTAACCGGTGGAGTTGGCTGACCACCTTTTCGTCCCAGTTTAGATAATATGCCTAAAATTAAAAGGAATGTTTCTATTAGCAAATAAATACATTATAGACATATATATCAGCATTAGAATTGAATTAGTGATGTATCTACCTGATAATGCTACATAATTAATATCATGACCAGCCATTTTTGCATAAGGTCCTGTCTGCCCATAGCCAGAAAGTCGAGCATAGACCAAACCAGGATTTCTAGGAAGGAGTTTGTCAGGTCCCAAATTCAATTTTTCCATCACTCCTAATGGAAATAGTAAATCAAAAACTAATAACGTTGGTTTGCAATAATTATTTACCTGGACGGAACGGTTCAATGAGTACATCCGACCTCAGTGCCAATTCTTCAACAATTGCAAAACCCTTTGGATGTTTTAAATCCACTGCGATTGATTTCTTTCCTCGGGCCAGTCGGTCTTGAGTCATTCCAGCTTTAACCTAAAATGCATAACAATTCATTCAGTTAATTCCTCAATTTTAATTGAACATGATTGACTAACTTGAGTGAAGCCGGTCTTACCCGATCCACACGTATAACTGAAGCACCAAAATCCGCAAGAATCATACCACAGAATGGTGCCGGGGCTAAACCCGCAATTTCTATCACCCGGATTCCCTTCAGTGCCATTTTGATTTGGAAGCTTATTTGAAACTGGTAAGGATCATTACACTTGGCACTAAGTGAGTCGTATCACTTTAAAGCAGGGGTCAAAATGAGGTTATCGCACACACTTTCAATTCATTGGGATTAGTAATTTTAAATGTGAATTCCACCCGCACAGCCTCGGCATTGCGGCACATGCACTTGTAGTTGTACATGTTAAAGTAGTGTACACAATTCCTATCCATATCCATGCACTATACTATACTACTTACTACTGCACTGGATTTGGTTTCGCGGTTTTCCCATGTAAACTTCCGCACTGCATGTCTTATTCAATATTTTACCTATGCATTGAACACTGCAAACGAAACGGCATTGCTTATTCTCAATTTGCAAAATGTTTCAAAGCAATCCTTTCGCTTGTTTCTTATGGTAATTTTTAAAAAAATGTAAGAGCTAGTATTTATAGACTTAGAACAACTGTTAATTACTGCTAGTAATTGTAGTAAAATTGTGTTAAGAAATGAAACATGATTTGTAACGCACTGTGATTAGTTTTAAAGTAACAGTAAAGCAGCCTTGCCTTTTTTAAGGTCCATATCATCCAACTCCTGATTCTGAATCCCTTTGAGGCGGCGGCGAAATTTCCGTAATATTTTCCGCCGCACATAGTCACCTTCGATTTCTTGCTTTGTGCGAGGGATCCGAAATTTGACGCAACAGCACAGTAATATTACTGTGGATGGATGCGGATATTAGTTAAAATTATGAAATACAAACGTCCTTCTTCCTGTACTCTGTACATAATTTGAAATTCTTACAAACTCCAAGAATTGCAGCGACTGAGAAGAATATTAAATGCCACATTTTAAATCCGTAAGCCACTTGTTCTTCAATCCATTCATCCGCCTCCCTTTGTAATTGTTGTTGTCTTTGTCGGGCCAGTTCCCTCTCTGCCTCTGCATTCCCGCAATCCTTAATAAAATAGAATTAAATTGTTATTCGAGGAATTTAGATTCTATCCAAATGGTTAAAAATGAACGAATCTTGTATACATGTATCACCGTGAATTTGTCATTAGATTCCATTACTCTTACAACTAACACTCAAAATTATTCTAATAGTGTCTAATCCCCTTGCAGAAATAAAAATGAGTCACTTTGATAAATTTTCCGTATTTCCATGCCCTGTTCTAAGCCCTGGAACAAACTGATTAAACAAGGTGCGAAAACGTGCATGTGAAACATATGACTGACCAATTCCGTGTCATTCTGACATTCGCTTTCGAATCCCATTCTTCGGAGGTTGAATCAGCCCGATGAATCCTAGAGAAGAGTCCGTCCTTCAATTTAATCCCATTAATTTTCCTTAGTCATTCCACACTTCTAATCAATTATTCACTCACTTCTCAACACGAAGGCTTTTCTCTTCTACAATAATAGCTCCAGGAGTCGCATAAATCTCTTCTCGTTCAAGCACAGCCAGCACACGTTCAAGGTTAGAAATTAAGAAAGCAAGAATTTTACCACCTCGCACTATTTTATCACTTGCTCGCAGTTGGAATTTACAAATGGAATAGACGCACCGCATAAATACACATCTCGCCGTAGGTAGTCCAAAAATGTAGATTCATGCGTGTGCTATATTTTCTAATTTAATGCTTTGCTCCTCCCTGCATATATTTGTGCTATATTTGACACCACCCTACTACGTTGCAATCTGCAATTAGTCAAAGCGAAATTATATCCGGATTTTGAGGCAGTTCAGCAAAACCCAGCAGATCGTTAGCAGAACTGCAAAATGTGTGCTGGAACTCAGCTCACTAGCAAACTTTTCAGGTGTAGACTTCATCACATTCGCAATTCGCATCCTGGCTCACATCTATCCATCAACTCAATTGTGTGGAGGAGACAGACATGCCCATTTTATGGTGTAGCGAAATAGAAATAGGTTTTAGGAAAAGATCTAGGAGATAATGGTTGGTGAGTATATCAAGCAAAATCGATCTAATCTAGAATCCCAACTGGATGAACCTAAAACGCTTGTTTATACACCTAGGATGAACGAAATAAGAACGTGACCTAATAGTGTGTTGGGATTGGATGATTCAGTCTGACCTGGAAATCCTGACGGGGAGGAAAAGCAGAGTCAGGAACTACGCCCTGAAATAATTGGATTGGTCACGAAAGGAAAGGATTCTCCGTGTGAAAATGTGTGATGCTAGATGAATATGAAAAATTACTTTGAAATGTCCAAAAAATTTATTCTGTTTTTAATTTAATTTATGGCGACAGAGAACATTTGGCTTATTTAAAAATCAGTTTTCGTAATAAAAATCTAACCTAGAAGAGAAGAAGCATATACGTGCTTACAATTTAAATTCCAAGGATTCACTACATTAAATAAATAAAAGTAAATCTCAAACACTTCCATGCATGTCTACACAAAATTAATCTAAACAATGCCACTCAATTGGACTTGTAGAATTGATAAAACATATCCTCTCCAATTGGTACTTTACGCACCTTCCAATTAAGTTACGTAATTCTCACTGATTAATGAAAGGCCACATATAAAAAAATCCAACTCTGGTTCATAGTTTTCGGCATTGCACATATAAATTTTCAAACTAATCATAATCACTTTCGCTCTCGCTAGTTAGCTCAATCTTCAAAGCATCCGCAACCTTTCTGCGCTCCACCAAATCCTCCCTAGCTGCCATGTATTTTTTTGCAACAATAGTTTCCATATGCTTAAATTTGTCGAATTGCGGGAGCAAACGTTTGCCTTCTGTGGATTTGTTTTGAATTACCCAAGCATGCTCTCGTACTTCCTCAAGTGAAATCCGTACCTCAGGAGTTTTGATTAATATCTGTAATAGTAAATTTACAGAGATAAACAGTTGCTACTTTATTAACAATGTAAATCGCTAATCGGAAAATTGACCTTACCTTATCTATAAAATCTTTGGCAGCTCTTGACACAACATCTGGAAAAGTATGTGGTGTATACAGAATTTTTGCTGCCATAGCTGCTCTATCCGCGCCATTGAATGGTTCCTTCCCAGTCAACAATTCAAATGCTAGCACCCCCAACGCCCAAATGTCAAACTAATTTTGTAAAAAAAGATATTTGTTTCATTTATGTACTCTAAAGGATACTATTTATTTACCTTTCCATCGTAGCCCTGGTCCATATACGCCTCCGGAGGTATATACTCAGCTATTAACATAATTTTAAAAAATAAAAAAGAAGGATTTCATTCGCGAATCTCATCCAATTAATTACCTGTCCCGCAATGCGTGTACCGTTTCCTTTGAAATAATCCAACCAATAAAAATTTAGGGACTATCTGAAATAGATTTTTTTTAAACAAATCAAATCCATACCTGTACCGAGGCAATGTGTGAGCAGGCCCCCTTTCCAGCTGGCACGAGTTGCCAAAGTCTGCCATTTTAATTTCCCCAAAATAGCCAAGAAGTAAATTCTATTTTTAAGAAAATATTAAAAGACATTTATTTTGACAGCTTGCAATTAATGAACTTCTGATTGTAGGATATATTCCTGTACACCTAATGTAAATTGTGTTCTGATTGTTTAAAACGTGATTTGAAATTTGCGCTGTCCATACAAGATAGCTCGTTTCCAGTTACTTGTTGCTTGACTAAGTTCTGGTCAACGGCATTTTTATCAGCAAGTACTACTAAAATGATTTTTGAAAATCAGAAAAATCTACCCCGCTCAGAACTTCATTTGCCTCACCAAGTAATACTACACAACAGCCATAGCCATACGAACGAGTTTTGCATAAACGCATTGCAGATTGTAGACCGTATCAGAGTTGGTCAATAGAAGAGAAACAAAAAGACCTCGAAGATTTCACACAATGTCAGCTTTATAGTATAAAAATTCTGAATAGAGACTTTTGAAGATAATAAGAATCCTCTCCATACCCATACCTCTGGCTTAATATCTCGGTGCAGAATATGGCGAGCATGTAGATATTGCAATGCATCTGCGACTTGATCAATGTATGTTGCGGCACTATAAATTAGTACGAATTTTGAATAATCAACATGGCAATGAACGAACATTCCCCGTGAGTATTAATCGTTGTCGAGACGAGCGACTTACATGGCATCAGTGAACCGACCTTCAGGTTGACACTTCATATGTGTGAAAACATCACCTCCAGGGGCATATTCAAGAACAAATACACATTTTTTATTGTCCACAAAGCTGCCGTACAGTTTAATTATATTCGGATGCCTGTGAATAAAAAATTAAATCGCTTCATCAGATTCGAATCGTGCACTATTAATTTAAGGATACAATGTATTATAATTTCCCTAAGATCAAATAAAACTTACGATAATCGAGCATGAATATTAAACTCGTTCTCAATATATAAATTGTTGGGTTGCGGAAGCATCACTTTTAAAGCTACTATAAACTTCTCTGTGACCGTTCTTACTAAGTGAACTTGGCCAAAAGTTCCACTCCCTAAGGGTTTGCCATATTCGAAATCTTTAAGGCTCCATTCGATCCTGTGTTGATTGCAATAGATATTAATAAAAACATCCTTATGGTACATTTGAAGCAAGGCATATTACCAAGGCTTGGGGCGGACAGGAATCTTTCTTGGCTCAAATCCAGATTTGCCGAATACTTCTTTGAACCTACGATTCTCAGCTTTTGTCACAGCGTCATCATCTTCATCCGAACTAACTGACTCAGAATGTATTCCTTGGCTTCCGCCGGCCGTATCATCTGAATCTGTTTTTTCGGATTCGTGATCCGTAACATCTGAATCTGCTCCTTGGGTTATATCATCACTAACATCTGGGTCTGCTCCATTAGCCACATTTCCCGCAGGATAATATATACTCTCTTCATTGTTAATGTCGGATAGTAAACTAAAATTCATACGAGAAACTGCGGTGGTTGGCGAATCCAGATTCATTCTAGAGAATTCAAACTCAAGTCCTGTATCTTCTATTCCAGTGCTTTCTATGCTTGTACTCTCAGACAGAGTAGTGATCTGAGGGCTTGTCATTTCTATTTTGAAGTCCGAACTGAAGAGTTACACTAAACTAAAGATGAGGAAGGACTGAGCTACTTTAATTCCAGGAGAGATTCTCGACTACCTGACAAGGACGAAAGTGACGCCAAGAGGAGAGGCGTCTAAACCAGAGTTGAGCAGGAAGCTGGAAGTTATCTCATGTCTCGATCTTTTTCACTCCCTTTCAAATCATGTGTTCATAAGTCTAGCTAAAGCCTGGCCACTAGTATATGTAGAATCGAGTTTCCTTTGTATGAATTATAGCCGTGAGTGAACCAATCATGTGTGCGAAGCGTGAGCCCTCGAGTCACATTTTCTCCAACAGCACGGATCAAGAAATTTAATATCTTTTCAACGTAAAACTTGTACATCTCATTACAATTACAGTCCAAAAAACCTAAAAATACTCAAATTAACCTTGGGCACAACAGTTCTATTATCTGCCACTTATAATGAAATGTCTCATAATCAATCAATTTTGTTATTTCTAGCATCCCAGCAAACATGTTTTATTTTTCCAGATGCGTGGAGATTGATTTGCTTTGGTTGGGTCTAGCATATTTAAAGCAGTGATTTTAATATTTGGTAGGGAAATTTTGCTAATATTATATAGTATACATTTAATACGAGCAACAAACGAGGAGGAAATGAATTAAAGGAACATACCTAGGTACGTCCTCACAAGTCCACAAATTACATCTAAAATAAACCCACCGCACCGGTTTCTTTCCGATTGTATACACTCACGTCACGTCATTACAGCGCAGAAAACACAACGCAGACAATTACAACGCATACATTACAATGTAAACAATTACAACGCATGGGAATTACAACGCATGCAATTAC
>JAAXYW010001568.1:0-20655 GCA_036851895.1 Orthonychiurus folsomi | reverse complement strand
CTGTCCCAGGAACCTATTACCACTCATTCAACTTTGACAGAAGGAAAACAGTTGAGTTAAAAGGAACTGATTTTACTACACTTTGGAAAACGCAGACGGTCTAGCCAAATTCTGGTAAATAAGTGACTTACGTACAGATCATCTGTAATCTAATGAATACTAAAGTTAAAATATTAAACTTGTTTGAATCGGTACCAACATTTGCATAGCATTCCTTCAAGTTGAGTTTTCCAGTGTTTCTCGTCATAGCAAGCGAACTTACTTGCTAGAAAAAAATGACAAAAGTTTTGAAATTTGGACGAGGGGAAAAGAAAATCAATGCATGACATGGGCAAGGGTAAAACCGTCTCAAAAGTAAAGTACGAACACAAGAGAAGTACAACAAAGTAAGAGAAAGGGGAATGAGAAAATAGAGCTAGCTTACACTTGCCAAGCTAAATTCGCGTGCTACCATCAATTCACACAAGACCCAGCGTTGGAAAATACCTACGTGGGTACCTTTTATCTATCTATCTATCTCACACGCATTATTAATACTTGCTCGCCTACGTTTTCCCCTCCCCTGAGTAGAAGGCATTTACGAGTGTAAAATTGTGAAAACCGTGAATTAATGGAGGGTCCACGTCGTCTAATTCAAAATAGTTAGCGGACAATAACGGAGGCGAGGGTGATCTCAAATAAATACTCGGACGAACCGCGGAGTGCCATCATTTAAAGGAGCTGCTACCATGCATGCTTAACTAGGGCTTTGTGCTGGAACCTTAGGTAGGACGAATTGGAGTGGATAATGTATTAAAAAATTAGGAGGGACAGGCAGGTACCGGGTCGGAAATCGAAGGAAGAAAACTTTTCGAATTAAGATTTATCAAGTGTCAAATGAAGGAACCCTTTTTTTCCGGCTACCTTCATCCACGCCTTTATATTTTCACGCAGATTAATTATTTTTGATTAGAGAAGAAAGGATATATAGAGGAGGGAGCCATGGTGGTTGGCGATGGAGAAAAAAAATCGAGTTCCTCTTCCCTTCTGTGCCTGCCATCCATTCCAAGTTCTCAATGCGAGAACGATGGATTCCCTCGCCTCATTTATTTTCTTTTCTTCATGAGGTTTGACACGCACTCCTCAAAACCCATCTCATTCCAGGCTTCACATTTCTTTCCAACACTCCCAAGTTTTAGTCAATTCCATGCTCATTAATTTTATCTGCGTGCAAAAATTATCCAGAGTATACTTAGTTTTTTTTGTACCGAAACCTACTCAATTCTCAAGCGAACCAAACAAAGCAACCAACCAGAGGGAACACTCGGGAGGCCGGACGGCACACGGCGTCGGTCCCATTAATCCTCCAATAGAATCCAAAAAACAACAAGAGCGGAGAACAATAGGGGAAGCACTTTCATTAGAAAAAGCAAAGAATAACATGAATAATCGGCTAGCTGGAATAATAGACTCTCAAATAATACAGGCAAGCTCCTTCGCTAAAACATCTTAATAATGTATACATATTTCAAAAACTTTGTCGCTGTCAGGCCTTCGGCTCATGGATTTCTTGACAGCCCACAGCCACGTACCTTGGTCAAACGCAAATGAAAATTTTGCGGTCTTTGGAAAGAATTCCTACTCGGTTTAGGCCTAACTTACCTAACTTTACTTCTTTCGTTAAAATGTGAAGATACATAAAGTGGACGAGTGAGTGAAATGAGATACTTTTCTTTGGTGGACAAAGAAAGGAAGATGAGATCCAAAAACATCTTCATTCATCATCAACTACAACGTACGNTGAAATGAGATACTTTTCTTTGGTGGACAAAGAAAGGAAGATGAGATCCAAAAACATCTTCATTCATCATCAACTACAACGTACGAGATATGTGTTTAAGCGGGAAGAGGATCTCATCGCAGCCCAAGTCCTTAACTAACCCATTCATTCAATTTTTGAATAGAGTAAAGTAACGCCGAGTCGGTGGGTACCGGTGTTGTGTAACCTACATAATTTACTCAACAGCTCAAATAATTATTCCATACACGGACAACCATCCAAACTTTGCATTCCACGGATCCAAATAATATTTTTAAATACAAAATTATATGTACTTCTAAGTTGAGTACATATTCTTAATAAAAGCTTAATTAAGTCAAACTGCCCGAAAAGTTGGATTTCCAGGAAACGCTTTGTCCTTTGGAATGCATTGCCAAGCAGGCCTTGATTTAGCAAACATTTAATGATGCCTGCCGCGATTTTTAGCAAACCGTAGCAAAATAATACTAAGAAAATTCGAAAAACAAAAACAATTTGGAGATTGGAAATTAAGGAAAATATTTTCCTTTCCATCCGGTGGTACACCTATTCATGCTCAAATGCCTTTGGACATTGCAGTCCGGAAAGGTTCGTCGTTCAAATCTTGATCCTCGGAACTTTGTTAGGTTCCTTACGCTCCGCATATCTAACTCCAAGTTGGTTTACAGGGTTTACAGACCACGAACGACCACATGATGCATGTGTGCTTACAACACACACATATTTTCAAGTATTAGCTCCCGTATTGTTAGCATGAAAAAAAAAGAATTGTTGAATTGTACACATGGGAGTGCAATAGGGACCGCACTGAATACATTTTGCTTTCCGTCAAATTCAAAGTGTGGAAAATCCTAGGAGATTTCCTCCAACCCAAAGTTCATCATAATCATAACAACACTCAAGGGTCTCCCTTCAACGATTTAGTTATGCCGAGTATTAAATTATAGGGTCTACCCTCCCCTTTCATTATAGTCAACTTCCGTACTCCCTAATATCCGAAAAGCCATGGCTAAAGGCGTGTATTCAACAACCCGTAAAGGGAACCCATCATTCACTCCATCGAAATCAATCTCTTCAAACTCCTATTTATGGCATCACCCAAACATAAGGGCCCGTAAATACCAACTGAACCGCCCTCACTATTTATCTAATCCAAATACAAACGTACCACCTCTTTCATTGTGAGACTCCGCATTTCAGCAAAATGAACACAGAAATATGAGCTAAGTAATTGTAATTGGGCTCTTGCCAATTCATCCATTTTATTATTAACGCAACTGCTGTTGTGTGATGTCCAATTCAAATAATTTCACTCCAGCCAACGTTTTGCTTCTTTTCTGTCTTTGAGAATGCGTAAACAAACGAATTTAATGTTTTAACACAAAAAAAAACCTGAAGTGAGACTTTGGGACGGTATTGGATTTCTCAGAAAAATATACAGGGTTTTGAAAGTGTGACTGCGTTAAAAAGAACCGCCAGACAGTCGACATATTCATAAAAGGTTTGCCGCGAGCGAGCACCTAATTAGTGTAGAGTGACCCCATCACAGTCTGCAAATATTGAGTACAGACATCTAAAGACCTCACAAATAATTAATATTATCCCGTCAATTATTTCCGGTTTGTACATACCCAAAATCAAAACAGAAAATCACACAAAATGTGACAATGTGCTGTATACGACAATATCAGGGGGTGAATCCAAATATTCTACAAAACAAGCAGATGATGGACAAAGAGCGTGTGTGAGGATCGAGTTCATTGAACACAAAAATCCATGCCAATACTTTTGTTAATGCAAATGCAATGTCCTCTTGTTGGAGAACTTTGAATCGAATTGAATTCGGAGCTTAAGCCAAAAACTGAGCTACTGAAAATTCGGGGCGGTAGAAAGGAAACCTTGTCAATCCTTCCTGTCGTGGATGATGTGATCCATACACACATTATTATTATTTACAGAGAAATAGGTTAGTCCATGCATGCTGGCAACTTGGTAGTAGCAGTGTGAAAGTAATGGTTAAGTCGGGGCTGTGGACAAGGGCTTATCCATGCATGGAATAGCACATAGGCGGACAAGAATGAGATGAAGGGCCCTTGAACTGAGCCAAGGGTCTCTCCTACTTTTCACTATGCTTATCATTCAGTTCATAAAAGAGGAAGCATCCGCGCGGCAAATCCCCGCACGCATCTGGCCCGACACCGATTACCGACATTGGTTTGTGATTGAATACGAAACACTCCTGATACCAGTTACTGGTTAAATTATTTATGAAAAACTAGAGGTTTACAAAATTTCAAGGTGTGATTTTAACCAAACTATGTCAGGCAATTTTATTAAGAAGTTCTTAGTTATTCTGCATGTAAATTTTTTATGTCAAAAAAGTATATGCTACTTCAATTAAAAGCTCGTAGAAAAGTTCAACTAATTCGGAAACCAATTTGTCCCATAAATACCCCCAAATAAATTTGAAATGTTTCAACTAAATTCCAGTTAAGAAATGGAAATAACTTAGAAACTGAAGTTAAAGATATTTGGGTTGGTCGGTCAAAAGAACCCTACCCAATTGATTTGAAGTTAAAGGCAATGCCGACAACAAACCCGGTCTTATCCTGTCCTACCCTATCCAATCCATCCACCCGTCTCTGAAATAGTTAACCTAACCGTGGCTAATCCGTTTTGGATCCTCTGGCATTGAGTAGTGTAGATGTAATGTGACGGCTTTGGATCCGCCAATGCTAAACCCATCCATCCATCCACCCAACCAACACTACACACTTCTTATGAATCTCAATTGAAGCAGCCATGATGTGAATGCACTCCGCGCCCATACCCATGTCACTCTTCCCGTGTCCAAAATAAATAACACTTGTGACAAGATACGAAAGGAACCATCCTACTTTACTAGTTTCTCCAATCCCAGGCTCCGGTGTATAAAAAATTTGACAAGTTTTAGGGATAGGGTGTGTTCCGTATGCTGAACTCAGCGCCACTTTCATTTCAAAATTTAATTACATCTACCCAGAATTAGAATAAGTTGCAAGAAATCACCCCATAAAAGCCACAATTACCAAGTCTCATGTGAAAAACAGTCCTATTGGAGGTGCCTGCCTATTAATATGATAAAATTGATGATACAATGAATGTATGTATCGCTTGTTTTGTTTTGAAGGACATCCACTACCCACCCACTCGATATGAATAGGTAGAACAGAAGGGATTATGACTATCTTCACATCTTTAAAAAAATATCCAATTACCAATTAAATCGTGCTCGTGCTCATTAATAAACATGCTCCTACTGAAAAATGTAAATTTGCGTTAATACCACTAAGAACAGCAGAGTAAATACTCATATCCATGCGTTTGCTTCGAAACTATACACATTGTTTTGTACCTGGTGTTTTGTACATTGTTGTCCCCAGACCATTGTACAACTTTGGCCGAGGATACAGACAAAATTTAATATCCATCAGTTACTTAAAAGGATTCTTGGAAGCCCTGAGCTTTCAACTCGACCCTTTTCCTAATGAAACGACTGTCTCACTCAGTCCGCGTCGTCAACTTAATTTTGTTGTTAATCTATTTGTGGGCTCTTTGGGACCCTAGGTCAGGTAAATTTAATTTATGTCCTGGTCCTACACAACCAAACCAAATGCATTACCAACGTTTGACGCGGCAAGAAGCAGCCGACTACCTTCTGACTTTAGAAAAGTGACCATCCTCTTCGTCGGCTTCACAACTTTCAGACTAATATACGAACACAGAGCATGCCTGAGTTCCTTACATTGCGTGCGTCTATCCAAAAATCCTAGCCGAAACACAAATGGTAAACCAAAGAAAGGTACATGTAGATACACAAGGGTTCAAAGCTAACGACCATGGTGGACATGACTCGAGATGTGTTCACAGATAGGTGGAACACCTCGTTTTTAAAAAGTGCCTTTTTGAATTTGGGTCTACACATGATTTGTCGCTCTGATAACATGGAACCCTTGGCTCAATTCTAGGGAAATACACAAATAGGCTTATTTAGGGCCACCTTTGATTTATGCTCATCCACACTCGAACTACTCAATAGCCATCAATTGTATTTACGCATACACCCGACCTAACCTCTCCCTTTAACTTTGTTATACAAACATATTTCCAAAGTAAACCAATATAAACCGAGTGCCCTAATCGACTCCACCATCTCAAATCTCCTTGCACCACACAACACAAAGGCGACAAACAATACATCCGTTAAAGTTTCCCCTCTGACACTGATATACTAGATATCATACAGCAATAATCTATATTCATTGGAATGCGACCATAAATCACGGCGACACTTCGACCATTGTTACTGCTACATTTCGTTCAATTTCAATATTGAAAAAGAGATTGAATGATAATTTTGAGTCAACGCATTGCAACTGTGCTATGAACTATGATATTGTTAGGAATGTAGCTTACATATTAAGTTAAACAAATTCGGTACGTACCTGTATGAGTCCTCTTATGTATCTTGAGATTCTCGGACCGGGCAAAAACTTTTCCACATCCAGGGAAAGGGCAGGGGAATGGTTTTTCACCGGTGTGAACCCGGATGTGGTTCACTAATTTGTACTTGGCCTTGAAGGGCCTCCCGTTTCGTGGACAATTTTGCCAAAAGCACGCGTGGTTCGTGCACTGGAATCAACAGATATTAGATTTTAATTTTTCCGCTACTTTTTAAAATGTAATGCGTTATCCGCAATAAACGCAATAAATTGTCTAAATAAAAAATAAGCCTTACCTCAGGCCCTCCCACATGTTCCACCTGCTTTCATAAAGACAAGAAAAATACCCCATTACTTATTGTTATCATTAATATTGTCTATTTTTAATGCCAAATATCCCAAGCCAGTGAGAGCGATCTCACTGGCTGGGCGGCAACAATCATATATTGACAATTAAGAGTGTATGACTACCGTGATGTGAGTGACGATCTCATGCATTGAACCGAAAGTTTTCATGCATGGCTTCTTGGGGTTGGGTTGGTCCACGTCCACCCATAAGCAGGTCAGTTCTTGCTTGATAGGAGGTCTGAAACCCCAAAAAACATAGATTAGCTGATCAAAAATGCCAAAATATCATCAAAATAGGATTTGATGTTCGTTTGTCTTTTTCAAAATTTTCATAAAAATAGGAGTCGAGCAGCATCAAATACTCGGCATCATTTGCGATATAAAAGAAGAACGTAGACGTACCGCATGTACCGGAAGAATGCACCCGACATGGAGTGCATCGTTTGGAACTGGTCACGGCCATACACATCTATCCAAAGAACATAAATATTTTTTAGAACCTCACATTACTTTCGGGTCTCGAGAGATATTTGTGTGACTGGAAGCCACTTACCAAGTCTCATCTGTGAATTATGGTCATGAGTTGGGTGGTTCATCAGAGGAGGATGAAACAATACATGGTGATGATTGGGTGTTTCTCCAAATAAGCCATTCTGCGACTCCGTTGTTGGCAGTGGTCCACCGAGATCTCTGCAAAAAACAAAGACAGTTTTATTGTCTGGAACATGATGGTATAATTAATAACTACTGAACAACTATACGCAATGTTCATAATCCGTCTAACGGTTCCAGGGCAATTACGTAGGCCTGTGCGCAGCAGGGGTTATAACCAAGTAAATTTTTGTTGAATTAATATTTGTTTTCTTACAAATTCAAAAACTAACCTTGTTCTGAGAAGATGAGCTGCAGCATAGCTCATCTGAGGGTTAGGATATCCATTTGATTGATGGATTTGGTGATGATGATGGTACTGGGCTGCTGGGTTATGATGTGGATGATGGTGAGGATGGTGAGGGTGATGGTGAAAGGGGTGATGGGTCACCTCACTTCCCGCCGAAGGAATTCCGGACGGGGACAATTTGAGTCCCATTGATGGGTGTGCATCCATAAATGGATTCAGCATTGTTAAGCCCTGCTCCGCCGTCTTATGGCGACTTTGACTAAAAAGTCGAATTTTTGCACATATATTCACAACCAAGGATCACAATCACAATCGGCTTGCAAATATTTAAATTTCAAACGTTGCTTTTCCACATCTAAAAAAATAGAAAAATAAATAATCATATTAAATGCAAAATCACTCTTTTGCTCGGGCCTTGCAGCCTGTTCCTGATTTATTTTTAAAATTAATTTCGGACACCTTCCGGAACTACGGTCATTCATAGGCCTTTGATAGGAGAACAAACAAAATGGTGACAGAGAGGCGAAAGGGAAAACAGTTTTCCATTTAGGATATTTCCAATCATGAATGAATGCCAAGTGCAACGCGTTGCTGGCTGCCTACATGCATATGTGTGCGTGCACGCCGTAGTGTGTACAAAAGATTTGAGAACAATAATAAATAAATGTTCGTTTTGCTTAACATCTGCTCGCACTGCACTGACGGATGGGCACATGCAGTGACTGGCTCAAAATCTCCTGGTCTAGTTACCCGAACTCGGGTTATCCTGGCTTGGTCTGAAAGCTGCTGGGTCAATTCATTTACCCGTTCTAAACTTGGGATAGGATACTTCTGCTATTATATTATTTGATTTGCCATCCTTCCTACTCCACTCCAACTCTATGTACTCATCGTTAGGGCTAATAGGCTGATAATAATTGGAGGGATGCCAATGCCAGAGAGGATGATGTGTGACATGACAGACAGATGAGAAATATGATATTTTAATTCATAGGTTCGCACTCCTGGTAATTACAGGGTCAAACGTTTTTTAATCAAAGAAATCCGGAATCTATCCTTTGGTAACATCGCTGTGTGCAATTAAGTTCTCAATTAAATTTCGATTATACAAGAAGAGAAGCGAATAAAGGAATAGTGGAGGACAAAAAATTTGCCACCCAGCAGAGTTGCAGATTTTTTTTCATTATTGTTCTCTTGTACACGATTATGTGTGAGGAGAATGCATATTACATGAAATTGATGGAGCATAAAATGTATTCTATTTTCCCTTTTTAAATTAAATTAGCAATTAATATGATAAAACAACACTTCATTTCAATGACCAATTCCATTCTCTAAAATTTGAAGGAGCTCACAAGTCACAATTACCTAAATAATTTGAAATTCAAATAAAATATAGCTTCGCGCAAAGCGCAAGTGGAAATAAAAATCTATTTGTATGAATTTACATACAAATAGATGTATTCTACAGTTAGCTATTCCCATTGTCAACCCTGAAACCAGATATCAGCTGCACTTGAATTGACTTGAGTTGATCATGGCAATTTGGTAGGTGAAAACTAGTAATTCATAATTCATTAAGAGCGTAGCCGCATAGTTTGCAAAAATCAAAAATTAGATTCTCTCTTGAGGTTTAAGTTTAAGACCAAAAATTGATCGGTCAAAGGAATGAAATTACAGCATTTAGTATTACTATCATGCCTTGACCTTTATGTTTTGACTGACTTGAAGAAAGCCCAATACAAAAAATTAATTAAATATAAATTTTTTTCAATACAAGAATGATAGTCAAATTTACTTTCAATTAAATTCTAATAAAAGCTAATAAAGAATTTACCGTAGAAACAATTTACCTGCACTTCAGAATTCTATTTCGTTCACTTCTTGGACATCCGTCTCCCCATTATATCACTCAACCACAATAAATATAATCGATTCCGACTTTTAAAATCCTTCTCCCACCCTTCACTCACGCAATCATAACACTGACAATTCAATTTGATTGAAGTCCTCACAGCCTCATAATTCAAAAATTGTAAAATAAAATGGCACTTTGAAATAAATAAATACTTAATTCCCTACACTCAATTCTTATCAAAATTCGGGCGGGAAATCAATTCACATAAATACTCAGTCTCCGCCAGCCAATAATTACCCCCACACTTTTCGGGCCCTTCAGTATAATTGCACAAGTGGTCTTCCGCCTTCCTTCATCTACAGTTTGAGTTCGATGCGGGGATTCCTCACCGCCGTTCCTTGCTACTTGACAATGTCATGTCAAGTGGACCTCATGTTGTGTGACATCTTCATTTCGTTGCTAGAAATTACCGAGTCTTGTCTTCAAAATCCGCAACGACTCCGCCAGTAGTAAGTAGGTACTTACAAATTTTGACACTCTCCCCTTGAACATAGGTCGGTCGGAGCCCCTTACAATCCTTGACACGCTGACACGAGTCTTAAGGTGAAGTGTTCCTCAAGTGACCCTTGACTGGAGTTAATAAGTGGAGGGACTTGTGAAGCGACGGACGTCGTACAAAAAACTGTGGCCGGAATGAGAGGAGAGCAGAGAGTGGAGTGGAGTGGCGGGATGGGGAGATGCTGTTGCCCCCCTGAGGATGGGACGGTGGATGGGGATTGGAGGTTTGGGGCGGCGGGGAGCCGGGGTTCCTATTGGCTCCGCAGTCTCAACCAACGGAGGACGTCCCGCTCCCCCATAGGGTCCAACGACGCAGGTGACCCATCCCCCTCCTGCCTATCCCTGCGAACATCCCTCCATGGGCCAAATCAACGACACCACAACCAAACACCCCGCCCTTTCAACCCTTGCTTGGCTGAGGTGGGTAAGGGCCAGTCCAGCTCCAAGGCTCACTTGGAGACTTCATTTTAATATACGTTTGATCATATAGGATTTAAGGGAATGGACTGGAAATCTCAACTGAACCGTACTTTGTATACGGTTTGACTCCAATTTGAAAATTATTAATTGGTTAACAAATGTTTACAAGTTTAAAGATTCGTTGATCATTTGCCATTGCATTGCCAGTTTTGGGTTATGCTTTGGCTTTGCATTTTAAATGTAGCAATTAAGGTGAGAAATGGCGAATTTATGCAAAATGGAATGATGGTTCGATTGATGACTATGGGCAAATACTGTAGGTTTTTCTAACTAAAACCTTTGACGTAAATTTTTGAGTAGATCAATCAGTTCAAGTCACGCATTTTATGGACTGATGACTATTTATAAATGTAAGACTTTGTATTCATTAGTGTTTTTTTTAAATTTTCGGACGTCTTGCCAAGCATTCTATATACAATGTACATGTGCTTTTTCCCATTGCCAACTCCAAGTCCCAAGCACATAATACAAACCTAACTCTGTAAACTGAGAGTGAAAACTGTGACTATTCATAAACTACAAATGTAAGACTTTGTATTCATTGGTGTTTATTTTTTGAAATTTTCGGACGTCGTGCCAAGCATTCTATATACAATGTACATGTGCTTTTTCCCATTGCCAACTCCAAGTCCCAAGCACATAATACAAACCTAACTCTGTAAACTGAGAGTGAAAACTGAAAAATACAAATGTATGACAGCTCAGATCGATGGAATGGAATAATTTATCTCTCTGTACGAGAATGAATACGATTTTCTGGCAACTAAACTATGACATTTCACCAGCCGGGTTTCACTGACAAGGAATCTATCAGTGTTTCTTTCTTCGCTGTTGCAATCACATTGATCGATTAGAGAATCCGCAAGTGTTAGTACGTAAATATTGAAACGTTAATTTACAATTTGCAAGTTAAAAAAAGGAATGCTGGAATGAATTGGCTAACTTCCACCTCTACCATTTGGCAAAACTTTGAAATGAGAATAATAAAATGATGAAGGAAGGAGTTAGTTGAATTGACGACTTGATCTTGGGTTTGGTTTGGGCACTTGAGGAGGATACTCCTGGTGGGATCACTGACTGCGACGCTGCATGTCCAACATGTGTGTCGCAGCAGTGGATGCGGGCAATCATGCAGAGAGCAACAACTCCTTCACCTTGTCCATCATTTTTATGTCATCATCATTCACTCCATTTATTTCCTCAACACTAGTTTATACTACTTTTGAAGTTGACAAAGATACTGAAGTTCACAATTTTATCCCATTTAAATATGAGTAGGAGTTGGTGGAACTGTATGAATTATAAAGGCGTGGATCAAAAACGTTGATTTTTAACATAAACGTTTGTTTTGTCAGCTCAGTTATGATTTTTATTCCGCCAAAAGCCGATTCAAAATTTTTAACTGTTTTAATTATGGTATATGTAGCTGTTAACAATAATATTTGACAGGCTTCTCATTTTGCCTTGAATAATAAGCTTCTTAAATATTTTTAAATTGAACTGATTGATAAATTTTGCAAGGGAAAATTCGATTTTTTGGCTGTTTGAAAATGAATTATAACTAATTTGTACTTATGCGCTTCCTGAGTACTTTTCCTGAATTTGTATTGTATTTGTAATTTGAAGTTTCCCTATAATCACAATGCATTTTATAACAGTTACATTGTATTAAAGCGCATTTGCCGCGAAGTGCTCAGCAACTAAAATGACTTCTTGGAAAATGGTAATGCACACATAAGAAGTACATAGCACTTACTTTAAATGCCCACAATGGTATTTATAATTAATCGGTAATGCTTTATATGTAATTTTGTCATTGCAAATAATTACGGAGGTTTAACAATATGGAAAATCACTTCGTTATATCGTCGAAGTTATTTAAAAAAGTCAAATGTTGCCCAACGCATTTTTTATGTGTATTATCTTATGCTCCATTGGTTCATATTATATAATCCAAATCCAGTTTTCATTTCAAATCAATCATTTTGGCTAACTCAGACAACTAAAATTACTTGCGAAAGCAGCTTACTAAACGTTGCAAATGTATATGCGACGTGGAGTGGACGCAAATTGCAGATGTAAGTCGAAAACGCTAGACTTATTCCACTTGAATCTTTTTCTAATGTGAATGCAAATAAATATTAACATATTAATATCATGTGTTCGATTCGGCATACAAGATAAAATTAATTTCAATTACTTGCGTCATTCACCTTCGACAAATTGCTTCATGTCAGCATTACATTTCTTCATTGTCATATCAAAAGTCCAATCGTAATGGTCCAAAATTGGAAACCCTGCTAAACATTCAGACGACTTGTCCTATCAGCATTCCGTAAGCCGGCACTCTGATAAGCCTTGATAGCATTGCTATTGTTATTTGAAAGACATGTCTCATATTATATTTGTCGAGCAAATCACCGTGACTTGAGCAAATTCCAAATGTCTTACTGAGTAAGCTTGCTATGCTAATCCACATTTGTGCAATGTCACACTGAGAAAAATTGTTTTTCAAACATCTAACAAGTCAATCGTTGTCCAATAGTACCTGTGAGTTTTAAATTAAGTTCACTTATAACGAGTGCTTACATAAGTTCAAAGATCTAAAGACTCTTAATCGAGCAAGATTGATTGATAAATCCTTAAAAGATTTACACGTTAATAAGCTCAGCTTTTTAACAATCTCTTATCCATGCACGATTTTTTACCATGACCTGAGCGCACTCACAGAACAAATAGTTCAACGCATAATAAAGTATTTTATATTAGATTTTATATACTAGTCCTATACTTTAGTTAAATTGCCCAGATTGTTGGTTGGCCCTTCTAAATGTTTAGAAGACTAATGTGCAAAGTACATTCCTTGTAGTTAATTCTTAACAAAAACATTTGCCCATCCTCAATGCAGCAAACTAGAATTAAAGTTAACTAGATATGAGCAGGTATGGTATAAATATGAATGTTGGGGTGTTGGGGACTGCAGCTTAGTCTTTGGCGTCCTACTTTCTCAAAAATTTTAAATTAGCTTGAAATGAGATCAGAGTAGATGGAATACACGCCTCTCAATCAAACGCCTCCGTTTTTCCTTCAACAGCTCATTTCAACTGAATCCCATCATTGAACACAATAAAGGAATCTTGAGTCACATTTCACAGCCTACATCCGACCGAATAGGACATACACAACTCCAATCCAATTGTGTTCCCTTCGACGCAGATAGTCCTCATCCCCACCTTCATTATCTGTTTGTATTGTAGTACAAGACTAGTAGGTCTATACGGGAGCATTGTTGTGGGTGAAATAAGAAAGACTCGACTACCTGGTCATTATCAAGAGAGTGGAAAGTGAG
Source organism: Orthonychiurus folsomi (assembly GCA_036851895.1). Classification (NCBI taxonomy): domain Eukaryota; kingdom Metazoa; phylum Arthropoda; class Collembola; order Poduromorpha; family Onychiuridae; genus Orthonychiurus; species Orthonychiurus folsomi. Next base: position 6,882 of record JAAXYW010001568.1, on the reverse strand, counting down.
AACCACACCCATTTGAAGGAAACCACTTTTTCCCCACTAACATGGAATACAATGGATCGTGTGGCAAAGGATATTATTTTTATAGTAGTAGAGATTATTATTTTAATCATAAACATTCAAGTCCTTTTACGACCGCGGCGGGAATTCTGATGTGGATGGAATGGGAGACGAAGGACGCTGGAGAAAAATGGAAGGAAGGAGGGTGGTGGCGCGGCGGCACTCGTTCAAATCAACAAAAGTCTTAAAGAATACAATGGGAATTGTTGGATTATCTTGTGGAGGAGACGGGATCCATGATTCGCCGTTCTCCTCACTCTTGTCCGTATTGACTGGGCATATGAGTTCGATACATTCGTAGATATTGCATTGTAATGTCTGATTCCTCTCAAGGATTTCCAGAGATAACAGCAATAATAATATAATAATATGAAGGCACATTAGGAGCACTGAGTTTGTAATAATGAACAAGGGGGATTGTGTTCGGACAGGATAAGGATGGACGGTAATAATGGAGTGAAGTGAAGTTCAATATTTTGGAATGACAAATGAATTGTCTTTGATATGATGATGGGTGTGTTCCCGAGGAATGAGCACCATAGGTGGTTTCTTCTTCCTCCCTTTTTTTCTTCATCCCCTTCATTCACAGGCAGATGAAAAATTGCCCAATTGGAAAATATGTATAAAGTTTTCCAGAGTTCGATCTTCTCCTTTGGTTTTGTCTCTGCGTGAGTGCAACTTTCCTTCCCATCCTTTTTCCTTCTCACAAAAAAATATTTTACCTTTTTACAAAGGAAAGGACTCTGAGGTTACAAACGATTGTGGTGGACGAACGACGCTACCTGACAACCGATTCGGACAGGTCCAAGTCCCTTCGGCTGAAAAATAATAATAACTCTGACACTTATTGATCTGACCAGGAAAAATGATTGGGACGGAAAATAGAATGTCCAGTTTTGATGACCTGACTCCACAAGACACTAATACATTAAAATCCCTTAGCATTCTACGAACCTGGCCTACAAAATCGACGGGAAACAGGGCTGGTCCGTGGTCGTTCCATCCACCATTCAAATAAAAAATGTCTCAAGGATGAGCGCCTGGCATAAGAATAGCCGAAAGACGAGGATAAAATACAATAATTCTGTGGAAAAAATCCAACAAAAAAACTAAAAATAATAAATAAACACACATGCAAACTTACAATAAAATATGCTCAGCATGATCCCTGAAAAATGTGGACATGGATGGAATGGATTTCCAGCATGAGCAGTGGAGTGGAGTGGAAGATGACATGCAATGCATCCCGTACGTGCCTCCGTCCCCGATAAAACCCCTCATCTTCTTGAGATAAAAATCACCGAAAATTTTTTACAAGTGAAAAAGACTGTTTTTACACTAAAAAGTTTCCTACTGTGATTTATTTGAGTAGGATAGAATTAAGGGGAAGGAAGGGGTATGAAATTTCCATAATGCAGGGCTCAAATCTTCTTCCCCTTTTCCTCCTCTTCATGTAATGAGTTGCGACTTTTATGGGATTTGTTTAGGATTTTCGGTTTGTTTTCCGAAGGCTGTATTTAGATGGGAGTTTTCAGTCGAATCCGCACCCAACCGTGATTCAACCAACCATTCATTTCCCAAAGTCCTATCTGGAACGGATCTCATTTGTTTCATGGAATGGTTTTCTTCCAGGGCGGGTTTTCTATCCATCCTCCAATTTGCCCGGCCTTATCTCCGGAGGACTTGAAGGGAATTCACACAACAGGGCGTCCTCTGAGACTCTAATTCCTTGTAATTCATTAATTTCATTTGGGGACGGAGCTCCGTTGTTGGATGTCATTCGTTTAACCAACTCAAAACCATAAACATGTCTCCAGGCTTCTTTAGAAAATTAGATTTCCTTCTGATGGATTTAAGTGGGAGTAATGTTAGGGGGGACGGCGGTAAATATAACTTTGTTTTCATAGAGGCGTAATTTCTATTCTAGAGTTCTACGAAAGGAAATTTATAACGAACTTTAATTGTTTTAGGATCAGGTGAACCAGAATTTTCTGTCACAATTGAATTCTTAGATTTTGCTTATGCTTAATTGAATTCCAACAAATTTTATGCATATTTTTTTATAAATGCGAATATTTCCCTAAGTTTCAATTAAGCTAAAAATTGTATACAAATGCCAGTGTGATACTTTGTAGAAACTACTATGCTCAAGCAAATACTAATTATTAGTGCTGTGGAGTTAAGTCGGCATATAAATTTAAAGTACACAGGGTATTTTAATGAAAAATTCACATTCCTTTATGCAACTGCAGGAGATCGCCAAGTCATAGGAGTGAAATACTTGAAAAAGTAATTAATTTACGCTCCCATTTGTCAAATCCCTTGAACATCTGGTCCTCTATTCCAGATACAATGGAAGTGTGGAATTGATATTAGAGAAAAAGAAATGTCTGGAAGGCATTGCTACAAAAATTCCGCGGTCCGGATACGAAAAGAATCCCCGCCTGACCTCAACGGATAAAGATAAAAGCGTAGAGCATGAAATGAATGAGTAAAAATTTGTGATGTGACGGCTCCCGGGTGATTCTCTCCTCTTCATTTTCTTTCATAAGATTTCATGGGTTCTCATCAGGTCCCTTAATAAATTTCTTTTGAAATTAATTAAATTAGTGTACAGCGGAGGTCTGGAGTCCAGTGAAACACCTGAGCTCGACGGACACACAGAGACAGGTGGAATGAACCATATTCTGTTTTTGAAGGAGATAAAGGAATTCTATTCTGTTCGGACCCATTGTGCTCCTCTTCATCTTTAATAAAGTACCCTTAAAGGGTCACGCGTGGGTCACGTCAGTGGGGGTCTCCCAAGCACGTGGTCTTCCTTTAAGCCCGACCACCATTCATAAATCATTTCAAATCCTTCGACTATTATCATTGCTATTATATCTTCTAATAGATTCCACATTCTTTGGGTTTAACTGCAGTGGAGCGGACAATAGGAGAAACATTACAAAATCCTAAAAAAAATGCCACGCCACGGACTGACGATTAATTACTTCAATTTCGACATTTTCCCCTGTAGGAGAGAATGGGCTCACTTAAACAAGCGACGTCTTGTTCTCTTCTTATCTTCATACCTAATCTTCCTTCGTTTCATGCCTTTTGAAAGATGAAAGCAAAGCGAATTATGTTCTTTTTCCTTGTTTTTTGCTTTGTTTTCCCCCAAAAAGGGACCCGAAATTTACTAAAAGACAAGATAAGAAAGTAAATGGTAATGTCCCGATAGAACTTGTGTAAAAAATTGTAAAAACCATTTAGAACATACTTAAAGGAAAAGTGAACCACTTTGTATTATTTTCAAACCATGGAATTCTGTCACATGAAATGTTTTACAAGGAAATATGGTTTTCTTTCAGGTCAGACGAATTTGCGGTGCTTTTGTTTTAACTCTTCCCTGAGAGCATAGATTATACAGTATATAACAGCTTATATTGCTTGTTTGCACAAGCGAGCTCGTAACCGCAATTAACAAATCCCAATTTACAGCGAGTACCTAAATACACCATCTTGATGGAGTCCCAATCTTTTCCAGACTCTATATTTATTAACTAATATATAAATTATAGTGACCGGCGTGTTGTGTCAGATTTGGCAAAGATTTCTTGTTAGCCGCATTAAACATTAAATTAAAAAATGGATTGCCGATGAATTTAGCGTCTAATTACTCCTATAAATAATCAAGATTCATTCACATTTCTACTCATGACAAACTTCCACATGGCAAAATGTATGTTGGATTGGAATGGATTCAATGCCCTCTCTGTCTATTTTTTACTATAAATTGCTACATGATAAATGAGATTGGCACACGAAGCTCACACGAAGTCTGAAAGGCGTTTAAAATTTAACATTACTGAGTGCTCGAATGCAAATTCCAAGAAGTAGTACGCAGTTGTCACAGATAAAGAGACGCGATGATTTTTTTTATTTTGTACACGAAATGAGTTGTCACACAGGATCTCAGAGAGAAGGATTGGTTGCTGAAAGGTATTTGCCATGAGTGGTGGTAATTACTACATTTTGACAGTTGATAACAGCTTACCGTTGTCGGTCGAAGAAAAGAAATTCGTTTCTTTTTGCCTTAACTTAAATAGCTGGGGGTAAACGGAGGGGGAAATTGAATGAGGATTTAAAGGTAGTGTAGAATCCTGGTAATGGGAAGGTTTCGCATTCAAAGCAACATGGGTGAGCCTTTGATTTTCTTCATGAAGCCCATGATTATGTGATGAGGACAATTGACTCGAGGAGGTGAAATCCACTGGTGCTTTAGCTGTGAAAGGATGGAACAATACGGGAACCAAATGAATACACACTGGGTAGCTAAGGGCTCCTGGACAGCAAAGATCAAATCGATAGCCAAGGGGTGACTTCGTCAGTCACCATCTTCATTTTCCCACAGCTCCGGTCAAAAGGAAACGGAGGACGGAATCATTTTGTCCTCAAGTCTATAATTACGGGAGTTGATCTGAATGCGGGAACTCCCTATTCAAGATTTCTATTCAAATCCCCATCTCTCTCCCTGTCTCCAACATTTTACATTCCATTGTGATCCATTTCATGATTGTCTCCTTTCTTCAATCCAAATCCTATTCATTTCCTTTTGCACTCCACCAATTTTTTCATGTGCGAAATCAGCGTTGCGTTGGTTTGACTTTACAAGACAATTTATGGCTATTCTCAGAATGTGTACTTGGAAAGGAGCTGCACACATACTGACATTCTAAATCGAGCAATTCTAACCATATGCTACATATGTAATACTGAAACGCCTGAAAATCTGGTACGGTTTTGGATATTTAATTCCTTAAATAAAAGCAATTAAACGGCACAAATTTAAATAATTTACGTTTTTTTTAATTTAAGGCCAATTCTGATTGAATCGACAATCAACTAATATCGAGTTGCAAGTTGAGTCGTCGGAAAACTGGTTAATAAATAGATTTCAGCAATATTAACCACTTCGCTACCAAGTACATGCACTTTTGCATGTATTTGGTAGCGAAGAGGTTAAGAAATTTGTAAGGAGTAAGTGGTTGTACTTTTCAGCTAAATTTTGTAATTATACATATAAAATTAGGAAAGAAGACACCAGTGTTACACCCAGAAGCAAGAAAAACCAAAAAATCCGAGTTGAATTAAATTTGAATATCTGTTCTATTTGGAAATTATATTATTCAAAACTGGCCATCGTCATTCGCCGTTGCACTGCATCATACTGCGCTATAATTCTTTTCACGTTCTCATTTGAGTTTTACGCAAATCACACTATTAGGTAAATTGTTGAACATAATTTGCTTGTAGTTTTGTTAATGTGTCCACTCCAAATCATTTCGTGTACATAAGCTTTGCGCATAACCTGTATGGCCGTTTTCTTAATGAAATAGCTAGTTGGTTATACTGCACGTCTTTAATGCTTGGTAACTTTCTCTGGATTTTGGCAACCATACTTCCCACAATTTTCCTTCTGGTCTAAACATCTGTAACAGTCAAAGACATTCCATCATACCATTCCGTACCACGGGAGGCACGGAGTGTTACACAGTTCGTAAAAAGACAACGACATGGCTCTTTGTCATTTAAAGTCAGGGAGGTCTGCTATTGTTCTTGAAGCCAAGATGGATTCGACTGAACTACTTTACTAAGTTAAAGAGCCGAAAGGAAAATACTTTAAAGATACGAGCGAACGGTAGCGAGTAGCGCGTCTTTGACTCTTTAAGCCAGGCAAAGCAAATCACATCTTTTCGTCTTCCTCTGTACTTTGTAATAATAATATACTCACTCACATGTATTGTACTCGCAATCCAAATTCAACAGAGACCAAGCGTTTTCCAAGAGAATTTCAAATGGGATTTTTGGATTGAAAGAAGGAACGAGGTTGGATACCCGTATTATCCTCCCATTTGCATTGTCCTCGTACAACAAACACTTAGTCGGATTTTCCTCCGACTCCACCTTCAGTTCTTTGGATTTCCTTCAATAGGATTTTCCCAACCCCTCAAACGAATATCCCAATCTCCAAACATCACACATCACACGCACTTTTCGTCACATTTGAAGATTTGAATGCAATGGAACAAATGGGTGAAAAAATACTTTCTTTTGATACGAAGGGATCTGCATTTTAACCTCCTCTCTTTTCCCTCAGATCCCCATACTTTATGAAGTCAAAAGGAGTTCATTGTCATAAAAAACCATTCGGTTTACACGGTTCGGTTGGTGAAACTTTTTGATTTTAACATGACCTTTTTTCACTTGAGAACTAGAGGAGGCAGCGAGCCGTCCGGTCCGTCGAGTCGTGGTTCGTGTCCTTCAATTATGTCTGGTCTATTTGAAGAATCGATTCCCTCAAACCATACGACAAGAGTGGCTCTCACGACAATTCTACCGTAAAAGTGAATTACTGCGAAACGAGGACTTGTTCAACAGGACTGAATTTTAGGAGGGGAACAATGGAAATGAATCCAAGCAAAGTTTGAGGATGAAAACAAATAATAAATGTCCCGCGTAGAGGATATCCATTTATTTTGGGAACGTTACAAATTAACAGCTCCCTCGAGCATGAAGATAGTCTCCTCCAAACCAATCAACATTTAAGACGCTTACTATTCATAAAAACAGAATGATTATTTATCACATGTTCTGATTTTCTAGAAAATAGGATACAACTTTGTATCCACTTTAATTTAATATAAATTTATATTTTTTATTTGTAGTTTTTAAGTCCACCACAAGCAAACTGGACGCCACTTATTATTAGAGCAGCTGCATGCTTGCATGCGGCTGCCTTATACGATTATGTGGGCGTATGTAGTTGTTGTCCGCACTCTA
>JAAXYW010001567.1:0-20656 GCA_036851895.1 Orthonychiurus folsomi | reverse complement strand
GCTTTGGTAGTGAAATCTCAGACACCCACACCCCACCCTATATATTACGTACCCTAAAGAAACCATCGATTTTGAAAGAAATTTTGATGATTTTTTTTCACTGCGTGGTGCTTTCAAAGACCCTCCCTTCCCCCTGGTAGTAAAATATAGTGGTTTGGCGGGTCCCCCACCCTCCCCCTTGACCACTACGTAATATGTGAACGAGCCCTATGTGCCGGGCTCTTCCTGGATGCTCCATCTGGTAGGGAACTTAATTTGTGTGGCTGCAATTGCCCCTCCAGTCCCCACCTGGTACATGTCTGAATGGACCCCATTGTAGAATGCATCTTTTTTTTCTCCTCCGGTGACAGTAACACGAATTAAGAGGGCAATGTCATATGAATGTCAATGTGTACATTTAAAAACTTGTTTGTTTAGTATTAATACACTTATCTACAAGTAAGCCGGGTTTTCTTAAAATCGGCTGATAAAGACAACGGACATTTAATTTAGAGAAAAAGGGGTCAACCCTTCCTATCGTAGAGGCTGTAAATTTTTGAGAAAAAAAATCAGATGGCGTAGAGAAATCGCTCGACTTGGATGAATTGGTCGATATTGTACTAGACGGAGCTGTCCTTAATATTTCCAGTCCATCATGAAGCGCGAAGTCAAAATTTGTTATTCCTTAAATGTTTGTTTAGCAGTCGCAAATAGCTCTTTATCGAGTTTAGATCAAGGAATGATTTAAAATGCTATTTTATCAAGTGGCGGCATGTAGAATTGTGTGGTATCGATTATCGACCACATAAACCGATATTCAGTTTGTGTATGTGTAAATGTATTCACTACGTTACGCAGAATATTGAAATTAGAAAATGCAAGAATCATGAAGCAATGAGTGGTCTTATTGTCACTCCGAAGCTTTAACCTGGAACGCACATAAAGAATATTTGCTTTCACAATTTGGAAAATAAATATTATAAAAATTATTTCGACATAAAAGTTCCATTTGTGCAAGTGAAGACAGAATTTTCGAGGTCGCATTCAGATTTGGGTGGTGTTTTTAAAAAAACCGCATTTGATTGCGAGCATGAGTTTTGAAAAAACTGACGCTGATAATTTTTAAAAAAAATCGAGGATATTAACTGTTGGGACTCTACAGTCCGCTAGGAATTGATTTTGTAAATGTTTGACCACTCGGTCACTTGAAATGATTTGCAATCTGTTCAGACTTGTTCCGAGAAAATGTTGCAACTTAATTGCCGAAAACCCTACTCAAATCCCTATTCAGTGAAGGTAGACAAAACCAGAAAGTACAAAATTTTCTTAGTTTATTGTACAACCTAATAATAATACTTGAATTAGAATAGGGAAAATAAAGTGAGGGTTAGATTCCCAAGTGAATTCGAAATAAATTGACTGGGCTTAGGTCTGCACACTTGAGAACCTGGAAGCGAAGTGAGTCCCACACAACTCAAACTCTGAGGAATAGACTTGTGGGGGTGAATGAGAAAATAACATTTTCAATTGAAAGGGGAGATAACGTTAAAGGAAGATGAACTCATATTTGAGACAGAATAACGGTAAACTGAATCAATGGATTCCCTTTCATATAAATCCACATATCTGTAATCAAATGAATGAAAACATGCAGGAAATAAATACCGACTAACGGTAAATGACAAATATCAAATAACAAAGAAATGATAACTGATGAACTCCTGAACTTTTGAACTTAATTCTAAACAGAGGCAGCACGGTGAGATGTGCAAGGGGAGACATGCAGCATGGGGAGACAACAAGGGAGACATCCGAGGGGAGACATGCATGCATGGGGAGACATCAGTAAACAAAATACTGCATATTTGAAATTCACGGAACAATTGCTGAAAAAGTTCAGAAAAATCCATCATCATTCCTGGAAATGGTAGACCGAAAAAATTCTGCATGTTACGGCATTATATTGGCGTGCATAGCTTGGAGAAAGAAAAAGGAGATTCTAGAACTACTTGGTGGTGGCAAAGACAACTCAAATGTAATTTTTATTAAAATATTTAATTTCCGAACGAATAACATTCAAATTTTTTAACTACAGCGGCAGATGCACGCAAAAGTTTCCGTCGTTGGATTCCTCGTGGTGTTGGCCTTTTTCACGTTGTTTGCATATGTTTCGCACTTTGTATCATATAATCTCGGCGATTTTAATATAAAAAAAGAGTTCCAACATCGTTCCTATAAATTCATGTTTGTACATTTCTTGTCACGTCGATTACAACTACTACCGCCAGATCAAATCATACTTTCTCTAGCTTTAGTTGTTTCGATACTTTGCCGGTTTTACCGCTTTATTTTGGTAGATTTTTTAGGCGGACTTTGCTTGATTACGGCATACACTTAGTTGCAAGGTGACCAGAGATTTCAATAAACTTCTCAAGCAATCATCTGCTACCTCTGAAGTAGACGTGTCAAATGTGAGCTAAACAAAACAAAACACGCGCAATATAAACTCAAATTTACTATAAATATAAATTTCCACAAATTTGAATAGGCGTTCGATGCATATTACAAACTTCAAGAAATTTTCTACGCATTCAATAAAGTAGTTGGGCCCCTATTCGTTCTTGTATTTATATCGCTGATTACTTTCTGCGCCGTGAGGACCGTAGATATCCTTGATTCGAAAACTTGAAATCTGGCGGTTGTTATGTTTGTCTACCTCTTATCTTTCTCTGCCATATTGATCTTGCCTTCGGAAGCTCATCAACAGGTCACAATTTATTGGTAAATTTTCTACAAGATTCGTAATGTTGGATATATCTATTTTCTGAAACCGCAGGCAAGTCTTTTCAAGGTTTGGTTGCTTAATCGCCGGAAGGGATCCGTCGCTAACATAATGGATTATGTAGAGGTGCTGAATTTGATCTAACCATAAAGAGCGGCCGATTTTTTACAATTACATCTGGACTTATTGGAACGGTAAATTATATTTGCAATGATGTTACGTATTCACAATATCATCCAATGACTGACATATTGTTTCACATATTGCCAGGCGTCTAGTGTTGTTTTAACTTATGCTATCATCATGATCCAATTCCGGGGAACATTTTTGTAAGATTCAAATGTTTTAAAAGCTAATCTTCTGAACAATAGTATGTTTTTAAACCTAAATAATGGAGTTAAAATGGTGCTCACACGCAATACATAAAATAAAACGTGAATCGATCTTGGGTAACAATTGAACGTACTTGAACTAGACCGAACTTTAATAATTTAATTACATAATTGAGTCCATGAGTGCGGCCAATTGTGTATCGAGCCGTGTGTGAACAAGGTGATACACCAATAATTTAAGTCGATATGGCAAATGCACGTTATCTACGCATTGGGCTTAGAAACCTTATACTGAGAGTATTTACAAAACTGTATATTCAGTTACGTTCAAGAGCCGGTGGCCTAGAAATTCAAATACCATTTTTTCATTCTATTTTCATTTCTATTGAAAACGAGTGCCGAAATCATATTTGCTTTTGAGGAGTTGCAAACTGCGCCCAACGACAGAAATGTGAGTTTATGAGTTATCAAAGTGCAGTATATCTTGTAGACCCACCTGATTGAAATGGTCTCACCTAATTAAAATCTCCAATTTAAAAGAAGCTACACTTTTTTTCCGCTGAGATCAAGATCGGTGTTTGCTCATTGCTAGGACTTCTTTTGTCTCGCAACCGAAATTGGTCATGGAAGAGTCTCTGGAAGACCTTAATCTAGACATAAGCCTTGAAGGAATTTGTAATACTGACCATAACAAATATATGCGAATATAATAACCAAGCATAACTTCATATCATACCTGTTTGGCGACTCCGACGTGTATTTTGCCAGACAGTAAAACATCCCGGCTTTGTTGTTTGTTGATATTCTAATGTGGGATTTCATCCCCAGCTAAGTGGCGCCCCCTTCTGTAATCCTGTGAATGATAAATTAAACCACTTTGAACAGCGTTTTCTGCCAAACTACAGGATGGAGCTGAAGTTCAATTTTTGGCAAACCAGTGCTTTACACCATTTGGCTAACAATGCTAGGATACTGGAGAGGGCAGTAAAGTAAGTAAATCATGGATCCATAATTACAATTACAATGAAGCCAACGTTGTTTTATAAACTTCTGTAAGAAAATGTTAGGAAGGATGATCTACTCAGCCATCTTTCCGATTTCATAAAAAAGTTGTAACATAGCTTTGCATGAATATGTACATTGCATGAATACATGCAGGGAAACAAAGCCAATTTTCATGAGGATTGTTTTGCAAAGGCAGTTCAAGCAAAAAGTGTAATCTTTGGCTATTTCCTGTTTATCCAACTTCCTGGCAGAAACTTTCCGTAATCTTTGCACTGCGTCTCATTATTTATTCATCCACCGTAAAAACAAGAGCATAAGTCATCAGCATGCAATTTATTACAAATGTTTTATTTTGTATTGCATGGTTTGGATCACAATACGTGAGTGCAATTGCGGAAACGGTTTGTCCCACTGAACGTTCAACAACACTTAGTAAATAATTAATAGGGTAATAAATTAATCGCTAATTACAATTAATTAATTGCCTCTTACGGTCAGGCTATGTGGTTCAGCATTGCCCCATTGGCTGGACCCGTTTCGGAACTGAAAAGTGTTTCAAAATTCAGCAGGAGCAAAGATCCTTTGACGAGTCATCCAAATTGTGCGAAGAGTGGGGAAGCACCCTTGCAAGCGTAAATTCGTTAGAGGAACAACAATTCTTGGCGTCTTTTGTCATAAATGAATTTCCGCCAGAGAAGTTGACTCACACGTGGGTGGGTGGATTCAAAGTTGGAGAGATTTGGGTGTGGAAGGATTCTAGGCCATTCAGCTACACGAACTGGTTTCCAAATTTTCCAAAGGAAAATGATTCGTGCGTGAGGATCGTCACTCATAAGATCCATTTTAATAAGAGTTACGAACATTACGGAAAATTTGCATCGTTTAACTGCTCGACTCCCCATCAGTCCCTTTGTCAAAAATATCAGGCGGATACAAAGCAAGTCCTACTGGTCACACGGTGAACCAGAATTTGACAATAGCATTTAACCACTAAAGAAATTGTCCTTAATAAAATTGCATTGGGTAATTATGATTCATATCCCGCAGCTCACAGAGTTTTATTTATTGGTACGTATTAAATTTATGAGATTATTTATGCCAATGTTGTCATGTTCCTAAGCCAAACACATTTCCTGGTACAATACATTGTGTAATGAGCTGCGAACGTCGTACTCCGGATTCGGTTAGCAAGTACATAATAACAGGCATGCTTAAGATCATAAATTATCTCCCTACTATGACTCGATTCTCCAACAAATGCAGATGCCCCTATTACAACGTAAGTGTACATTAACATGATGCCTTGAAATCTTTCTAGAAATGTTTGCTTCCTTGCATCTTTTCGTAAGTTGTCGTTTGATTCCAGGGCTATTTGACTCATTCATCCATTACCTGCAGCAGAAAAAAGGTCCGAACCAGTATTCCAGCATTCCTCCTTCAGATATCTGGTAAGATTATGATCTTAGGAGCTTTTCAAAAGACGGCATGCTGGTCCACGATTCTAATATAAGATGTACAGGTAGAACAGGCTCCACCCCTCGATAGAGGTCAATGTTTTTGGCAACGTTAGCAGAGCTCAACATGGAACGCCAGACTTGGGTCAATTACTTTTTAAATGTAATTAACTACAATTACAAATTACACCCCTTATCTTGAAAAGTAATTAATTACAATTACAAGTAATTGACTGATTTCATCCAAGTAATTAATTACAATTACGTAATTGTAATTGATTTTTCAATTACAATTACAATTACATGTTCAATTACTTCTGTTTTTAGAATACATGGCGTGCTGATTTTTTTATATATTTTTCCAATTCAGATAAAATAACTTCCCTTCATTTTACTATTACTCTTCCCTCAAAGACCCTGGCGAGTTTATTAAGACCGGCAGATCGCTCAATTTTCATTCTAAATGAGGGAAAATTGCAAATGCTGCAAAAAAGGCTCCAAAAGTAATTGAACTTGAAATTGTAATTGCAAGTAAAAAATAACTAACAATTACAAATTACTTTGAGATTAATGTTTGTATTTAATTACAATTACAAATTACACATGCAATTTGAGAATGGCTGTAATTACAATTGTAATTGTAATTAACCCAAGTCTGTGGAGCGCAAATTTTGTTCAAAATTATCAAGTAGGGAAGACCGGGGACAGTAGTAACACTTTTCACTTAGGAGCTTCTGCCGCCCAACCATGCAAGCAAATTTAAAACTTCAAAAGCACACATTGTTGGAACACTAGTTGGGTATGATTTGCGCCTGTTTACTTGCCAAAAACATTGTTGCTTAATTTGTAAATTAATTTTAAGTAACCTTTTGTTGCCAAATCAAAATAAAATGTTAACAATTTGATGATGTGTTGAAATTTGGTGCTATTCTATATCTTCATTCAATATAGAGGCAGGCGCACTATATTATGAGTGTAAAAAGGTATTGCTAGACTTCTCAAAATAATTTAAGGGTTTATTTTGTTAAGCTTCAGTTTTAAAACTAACCCGTGCATTTTACTTCACATTTGTATTCACAATTTCTCCCACAAAATCGCAAACTACATGTTTGCTATTAAATGCGTCAGTGCAACTAGATTAACCGTTCAATTAAAATAGCGCTTTCTAAACCATTTACTAAAAACTTTTAAATCCGACCCTTGTAGCGAATAAGGGCTCGTTCATATATTACGTAGTGGTATTTTCGGACTTTTTTGATACCCCCCTATTCCTTGTAGTGCTTATGTAGTTAAATCTAAGACACCCACACCCCTCCCTATATATTACGTACCCTAAAAACATCATCGATTTTAAAACGATTTCGATGACTTTTTCCCACTGCGTGGTGCTTTCAAAGATCCCCCCTCCCCCTGGGAGTAAAATGTAGTGGTTTGGCGGAACCCCCACCCTCCCCCTGCTAAGACCCCCCCTCCCCCTTGTAGTAAAATGTAGTGGTTTGGCGGAACCCCCACCCTCCCCCTTGACCACTACGTAGTATGTAAACGAGCCCTAAGGTACTTGAGTTGAGTATGACATTCCTACAAATAGTTCAACTTTGGCTTATTTCTTGATGTGAAGTTCGTGGATGGGAGGGATTAGACTAGTCATGAAACGTTTGAGATCCTCTTGACGCATAATTGCAGTTTCCAAAACTTCTTCATGGGAGGCTTCCTGGTCAGAGTCATATTCAGTGATGCACTCATTCGTAATTAGACTCATCGCGAAGCACCGCTGACCACAATGTTGAGCAGTAACCACTTCGGGAATTGTACTCATCCCTGAATGTAAATTTTACGGGTTGGTGAAAGCTTGCAGTAGTGGAATTTAATTTTCTTAAGTCAAAAATGGGCTTACCCACGGCATCAATGCCAAGGAACCTCAGGGCTCTTAATTCGGCTGTTGTTTCATAACTAGGACCGCCGACCATAGGGTACACACCTTCACGAACAAAACCATTCATGTTGAGTTCGTTGGCAACTTGCTTTCCTAACAATCTTAGCTTGCTATCATATGCTGAATTGAGTGGAACGAATCGCTGTCCAAACCTCAATCAACAACAAAATTATTTACAAATTGTACTTGGCCAGCTTCAGATTCTTTTAAGTTAATTTACTTACTTCTCATCATTTGGCCCACGAAGAGCTGAATCGCCACCAAAAGTAATGAAATTGACATGATCCTTGAGGAACATAAGATCTCCCACATTAGAAATCCTTGTGGAGCCCACCAGCAGCATTTGTTACGATAATTATGTCAATACCCAGAAGTTTAAATACCAGGACAGGCATTTAGGGTTTTCGCCCCCCGGATAGGAATCCCGGGATTTTGGGATTTTGTAACAAATATTTGGGGCAGTCGTATACATACCAAATCAGCGCAAAAGAGTTTGCTAAATTTAAATTTCCGTTCAAACATGTTAGATATAATCTTGAAAACGTCTGAAATATTAAATTCTCTTGTTATTTATCGCAAAAATTATTTAACGCAAGTTCAAAGAGAATCAAACCCAAAAAACACATTCTACGAAGTTACGCCTTTTTGCCTTATCGTTCAATTGCCATGCTTCTTTCTACCGATCCCTTGCTTTTCATTTTCAATGAAAAAGCATTTCGCATTTATACTTTTGACAAGAGTTCAACTTTTAAGCACGCAAAAAGCACGGCAAGGAAAATAAAAAGGGAAAACCACAATTTTTGATTCTGCCGACGGAATGTCGTAAGCAATCCGACAGCAAACGGATCCGAGCATAAATCGTAGAAAAAAGCATGCCGTCGGTATTTCGGGGAGAAGGCACGGCACGTGCACTAAATGGCAAATATAAACAAGGCGTTATTGAGAAAGTTTTTTGTTCTCATTTTTAGGTGCAATATAGATTAGACATTTAGTTTCAAATTTCTATACAAAGTTTAGTTTCTAATACGCAATACCGAAAACTTTCAATAAAATGTAAGGAAAAATAAATGTGTCCATTAATTCAAGCAGCAGATAATAGCATTATACAACTTCGGGATTAATCCCGGGATCCCGGTGCCTCTAATCCCGGAATCCCGGGATTGACAAATCAGTCCGGGACCGAAAGCCCTACTGGCATTGCAGCCTAAAGAAAAACAAACCCTCATTAATGCGGATCCAAAAATAAACGTTTCCCGTACAACCATCTACTTGAACTTACCTTCCACAGTGGATATCCCTCGAAAAAGTGAAAGCGACGTTGCATGCAGATAATAGGAATGTTTGCCATTTCTCCGACTACGAGTTGTCCAGCATGTCCATGTACAGTTGATACAGGGAAGTGTGGATAGCATGAAAACGAATGAATTGATATAAATATGCACATGTGCTCTCTTAATTACTCGGTCTTGGGAAAGCACATCTGGCTGGACATCCTTGGGTGTATATACGTGTAAGTCGCATAATTTGGATTACAAGACAATGATTTCTCAGCTTTCTGCACTTGCGTAATTTGTTTAATGCACATTTTGTTACGTATAGTTACATTTTACACAAGTCATCAATAATTATTATCATTTAAGTTGATCCGCATATGATCTTACAACCTCGATTGTGGAATGTATTTGGTAGTAGCCAAAGCCACTGAGCCGGCAACGCATATTGGAGTAATCTACAATAATCGAATGAAATAAAAGTGAACCCACGAGATAAATTTAATATTACAAAAATTAAATAACTGAATTGACACCCGGTCATGGTCCATGGAATATCAGTCATCAAGACATCCAAGTCACGCGGTCTATCAGAGGATTCCTGGGGGCTCAATAATTCCAGGATTTTTAAAATGTGGTATAACATGGAGACATTTTGACACATCTAAAAAAAACTCCATGTGAATACCTATTGAATAAGCCCAGCCCAGAAAGAAATCGGTTGTATGGTTTGCGAGTTATAGCCTTTTGTAATCGTACTAAACAAAAAGAAACACCCTGTATGACATATCAGACAGTTGTATGATACATTTAATAAGATGGCTCAGTCATGCTTGGGATTTGCAAATCTGGCAAATCCTGATTTTCGCAAAACCAGAATTTGGCAAATTTTTGTGGATCGCCTTCAATTTGACAGTTTTATTCATAACACGTTTTACGCACCTTCCCGACTAATGACAAAATTTGGTGTTTACTTGATCCGACACGACTATTGCGAATGTTAAACTCCCTTTTGTGCGTTCGTTGTGTGATAGATAGATAATATCTTTATTACGGTCAAATTCTTCAGTATTACACTGTTGTCAACGAATGGACCAAATGGGAGTTAGACTCCAGTAACCACGGGCCGGGTAACCACGGGCTCGGATTTTAGAAAAATTTCAATAATTCTAGTTTTCTGAAAGGAAGTGTAAAATAGAGGCATTTTGATATCCGAAAAAAACTGCATGCGAATACCTATTGATTGAGCCCGGTTTGAAGAAAACCGGTTACATTGTCTGCGAGTTATAGCCTTTTGTAATCGTACTAAACAAAAAAAACACTAACATATACATTTATTATTTGTTGCGCAGAACCGCACCACATCTTGAAGTTCAAATTAAATTTGAGTATGAAACCTAAATTAGGCTTTGAAACATTTGGATTGTCCCTTATATTTCGCCGTAAGTTCAGCTAGAGACTGTCTATTGTTATCTAGGTTGTTGAAAATTGCAAACGCATTGAAGCCAATGGAATTGCTCACAATGGAGTCCCGCCAGATGCGCAGAAGGGAATGGGCGGAGACCATTACGGGGTGGAAGTCCATAGTCTAGAATGGTACTGTGCAAAGTTTTACGCCTGCAAAATGAAAACCCGAATTTAGTCAAATTTTAAAACTTTTGGATTGCCAACTTGGGTCAGCGTAAATGGGAATTTTAATGTTAAAAATGGCGTATTCACAGACCCTTCGTTTAGGTCATCCATATCCTTCCTCCATAAGGATCGCATTAGCCAGGCCGAAGGAAGTCCGTGAACTGCCCGTGCCGTGAAGCTCTTGGATCTGAATCCCCCATAAGGCACCATGTACATTCCAAACTAAAAACCCTGTTACAAAGATATGTAGAATCAAAAGTCACAATATATGTCTTGTTAAACAACTCAAATTCCTTCAAATTGTGAAGAAATTTTTAAAATCCAACCTGTATTTCCAGAGATTTGAATGTTTGAAAAAGTTCATTGTCAATTTGCGCGGTTTTGAATAACTCTGTTATGTCTTCACAATTTGAAGGCATTTGAGTTGTTGAACAAGACATATATTGTGACTTTTCATTCCACATAACTTTGTAACAGTGTTCTTAGTTTGGAACGTACAAGGTGCCTTATGGGGGATTCAGATCCAAAAGCTCCACGGCACGGGCAGGCCACGGAATTCCTTCGGCCAGGCTAATGCGATCCTTATGGTTGTTGTTGTAACGAGTTTTACGTCTAATTCCCTGTAACAATACGGACTAGGCCACATTGATTCATCAACAGGTCAGACGGGGAAAGCGATCTATAAGGAGGGAAGAGAAACTATGGTACATATTTACAGGGTATATTTACAAGAGGGTGCTGCAATGCAGCTGAATTTGTAGTCAACAAGGGAAATGCAGGTGAATGAATGCCTGCCTAGGAGCTCGCAGCCTAGACCGGCACAAGAGGTGCTATGCTCATTGAAGAGAAATCACCTCCAGCACACAGCCCTATATACCAACAACATTTTACTTTTGGTGCCGCTCTATCCTGCCATACGCAATGAAGCATACGCTCGGGAATTGAACCTAGGGTAGCCTGTAGCAGAGTATTGAGCACTAAGCCACAAGACCAACCCGACACCCCACCAGACCAACCCGACACTCCACCAGACCAACCCGACACCCCACCAGACCAACCCGACACCCCACCAGACCAACCCGACACCCCACCAGACCAACCCGACACCCCGGTATGGAGGAAGGATATAGATGACCTGAAAGAAGGGTGGGGTCTGTGAACATGCCATTTTTGACATTAAAATTTCCATATACGCTGACCCAAGTTGGCAATCCGAAAATTTCAAAAATTCGGCCAAATTCGGGTTTTTATTTTGCAGGCGTAAAATTTTGCACAGTACCATTCTAGACCTATGGACTTCCACCCCGTAATGGTCTCCGCCCATTCCCTTCTGCGCATCTGGCGGGACTCCATTGTGAGCAATTCCATTGGCTTCAATGCGTTTGCAATTTTCAACAACCTAGATAACAATGTCAGTCTCTAGCTGAACTTACGGCAAAATATAAGGGATAATCCAAATGTTTCAAAGCCTAATTTAGGTTTCATACTCAAATGTAATTTGAACTTCAAGATGTGGTGCGGTTCTGCGCAACAAATAATAAATGTATATGTTAGTGTTTTTTTTGTTTTCCATATACGCTGACCCAACTTGGCAATCCGAAAATTTCAAAAATTCGGCCAAATTCGGGTTTTCATTTTGCAGGCGTAAAATTTTGCACAGTACCATTCTAGACCATGGACTTCCACCCCGTAATGGTCTCCACCTAATCCCCGCTGCGCATGTGGCGGGACTCCATTGTCAGTGTTTTAACAAGGGATAATTACTAATTACAGCCGAGAATGAATATTAGCTGCGGTACCTGTATGGAAATTCGTGGTTTCCGAAACTTTTACTTATTACCAATATAATAAAACCTAGTATGTAAGCACAAGCAGTTTACATAATCCGATTGATGTAACCTTAAATCTAACCTCAACATTACATTGTTTGGAAGAAAGTCCGTTACCGACTACTGTAATTTTGGTATATTCTTAGAATCTGCTTAAATGAGTTGTGGTTGCTATTCTTGAATGGAACCATAAATTTGCGTGCTGTATTGTGTTAATGATAAAATTAGTAATATCAAATTAACATGATTGCAGTGATCATTCGAAGCATGTAGCATAAGGAGTCAGTTTCTGCCACTTGCTGCAATTTCAGCGCCGTTACTGCCGTTTCTCCCATTGCCCGACTGACCGACCAAGTCCAAATGGACTTGGACCGGTCGGTCACAATTCTTGTCGGTTAGGGAATGGTCGGGTTTTCCGAAAGCTCGGTTGGTCGGGTTTTCAAAAAGTTCAACCAGTCGGGTATTTGAGCAGTAGGGAGTCGGGTTTCCCAAAGTGATCCCGCTGACCGACTTAATTTTTTACTGACCAAGGAAGCCATGGTTGCATATGCCCATTTTAATCATTCTGTGTAATACAGCAATAGCACGGAGCTATTGTTTTACTAAGTTTGAATTGAGGCTGAGCACGTAAGAGCGGGAGCTTAATAAAGTGACTGTGCAGAGCTTGAGCATATGGTTTCACTCTCGGAATTCTCTCTACTTCGAACTCAGTAGATCCATTAATTTCTTAATTTTGTAATTCGGCATGTCCGAGTCACAGTACGATCTTTCCGAGTCACAATGGTCAACCTCGGCAGTTTCCGGCGCCGGAGAGGAGGACGCAGATAGCATCAAAACGAATTAAATTCAACCCTTGACCGATATTTTGACGTTGATATGTCAAAATAGCACGGGAGTGGGTTATTCCGTTAAGGAATAAACCTGTGAGTAGTACACTATCACATTTGACGCTTATTCATCAAATTTCCAATCGAGCTATTTAGTTTATGGAAAAGCCTGGCTTTAATATAATTATTTATAAGAACATTCAAAATAAATATTAATTTGCTGTGAAGAGAGCACAATATATTGAAGTAGTAAATTTCTTGAGCGCACCAAATTTAAAAAAAATTACCCTGGTCATTGTAGGGTACCAGATTGGTCCGTCGGGTTTTCAAAAAGGTGGAGTTGGTCGGGTTTCTTTTAAAGTCGATTTGGTCTGGTTTTATACTTTAGTCGGTCGAGCTTGTGAAAAAGTTTGCACCAAATTTTAAAAAAATTACCCTGGTCATTGTAGGGTACCAGATTGGTCCGTCGGGTTTTCAAAAAGGTGGAGTTGGTCGGGTTTCTTTTAAAGTCGATTTGGTCTGGTTAGGTCTAGTCGGTCGAGCTTGTGAAAAAGTTGAGTAGGTCGGTTTTGAATTGGTCGGGCTTTTTAAATCGGCCGACCGACTCACCTCTACTCGACTCCGCTGATAGAAAAGCCATATTGACTCCGGGCAGATACTGCCTGCCTATCCTACACAC
This sequence comes from Orthonychiurus folsomi, assembly GCA_036851895.1. Classification (NCBI taxonomy): domain Eukaryota; kingdom Metazoa; phylum Arthropoda; class Collembola; order Poduromorpha; family Onychiuridae; genus Orthonychiurus; species Orthonychiurus folsomi. Next base: position 6,933 of record JAAXYW010001567.1, on the reverse strand, counting down.
AAGCATGCACATAAGCTATGCTTACGTAGCTTGTTTAATAAATAGTGCAATGTATATCAAAGTGCAACAGGTTTTCCAGTTTATTCCATCATTCCGTCGTCGTTCACGTCGAACTTTCCGTAATTTTGAGTCTGCATTAAGTTTTAAATTTCTCGTTTTCTTCCTCTTGCCAATAATATTGAAAGTCGACAAGTATTTGGAAATGTTGAAGACCGGAGAACACTCAGATGTGACTTCTATTACCGGTCTGGTGAAAATTCGCACTCCGGCTCACAAATTGTACTTGAGGACCCGATGTCGGGTCTTGAATGAACTTTTCGCCTCGGAGCCAACGAAGAACGAATTTAAGCGAATTTGAACTGCCTATGCCTGGAGTAACTGAAGATTTCCGTTTGCTGTTGAAGGTATAATGACATTGTGTAATGAGCTTCGAAAAGTGTAGTTTACAAAGAGGAATTGCGTTAGTATTTAAAAAAAATATGGTGTACTTGCTAATTTCCACATATATCCGCACTCCGTCTGTTCTGACTACAAGCGCCCGAGTTACCCACCTAAAAACTACTTTCAAACACATAATGACAAGCATGCTAAAGATCATAAATTGTTTCAATATTCTGACTCGATTCTCCAACAAAAGCAAAACCGATGCCCCTATTACAAGGTAAGTGTACATTAACATGATGCCTTGGAATCTTTCCAGAAATGATCGCTTTCTTGCATCTTCTCGTAAGTTGACATTTGATTCCGGGGCTAATTGATCCATGTCTCCACTACCTGCAGCAGCAAATGTTCTCAGCCAGTATTCCAGCATTCCTCCTGCAGAAATCTGGAGGGATTTTGATCTTAGTGGTTTTTCAATAAACGACAAGCTGGTCTGCAGTTGTAACACACGATACAGCGGTAAAATAGGCTCCACCCCTCGATATAGCTTAGATTTTTTGGTAATACTAGTAAAATTTAACAAGGAGCGCAAATTGTGTTCAAAATTATCAAGTACTTCTAATGAGGCTGCGTACACATGCTCCTTGCAATCTAATATTTCAAACTCCGGAATCACATGCTTCAACGAGCATTGATCAGACTGTGTAAGATTGAGTAGGTTATTAAAACAGCGCAATTGACTTGAGAGACGGTTGATTGCTGCACTTGAAGTATTTGAAAATTGTCTTTGATTGATTAATTCAGATTGTAATGCATTTATATTGAACTCCAAATGATAGCCAAAATTGGTGGAAAACGTGGGATACTTTTTGTATGGATTGCAGATGGTGGAATTGGGTGGGACCACTGAATGGCAGCATGAGGTCTGAAATTGTTTGCCGTATTCTTCATTTGGTGACGACAGTATCTTGTAATTGCCATCTATGACATCGTCGAAACTTCTCAATATTTTCCGAGCGTTTGGAGCGATCAAGTTTGTTGTAACAATTCCTTTGAACCCGTTTGACATTACGATGCTCATCAGCATGGCAGGAACCACAATTAGGGCTATAGCTTTAGTTCGTTTTAGTTTTGTTGGATTGGAATACGGGTATTCAAACACTAGCGTCAGAGGAAGTGCTACACAAAAATTTACTCCGTCAAAGTAAAAATGTGCACGGGATACAAGTAGTTTAAATGTCAAGATTATAATTGCTGCAATCATTGCTAGCACGCACGCCCATACATTATTCTCATATGTCGAGGAAAACGTTTTGAACCAGGCGCTCTCAATTGTAGATCCGATGCACGTTACAAAGTTAGTCCACGTCCAACCTACAGGCATCCAAATGCTGTGACTCCTGTACAACCATGTATTACGTTCGTGCTGTGTGAAACCCTTCATATTTACCCAAATATTTGCAGCAAAAGTATTATTCTCAAAGCAAAAAAGTCTTTTGCTTCCGTAGATTTCCATGGAAACATTTTTTAAACTGTTGGCCAGCATATGCAAGTATATCACGGACGGATCCCGAATTCCATTATGCCGAATTTGAATTGAACTCAAGGGAACGCCACAATATGTAAAGTTATCAGTTAATGGTAACAACTTGTGCGGGTTGTATCCATAAGTCAGTAATGTTTTTCCGCACCGTTCCCCTATTGATGCTTCATATATTTCGTCGAGTAGTCGAGATTGTAAAAGTCTTTGGGAAATGTTAAGTGTGTGATGGATAGCTGGACAAGGAAATGCTCTGATCGAAGATAACGTCCATTCTAAAGGTAGGGCATCATTGATTTGTTTCAATTCAAATGTCAAAATAGGCGGCGTGAAATCAGGGAAACCCTTTGGATTGGCTAATCCAATGACGTCCACTTCATTTTGCTTTATCAGATAAATTATTTTAGAATGTTGATAGTGGTGGTGGCCCATTGTTGGTGATTTTAGCGTCCATTGTTGTGTGTAAAGCTTGTAACCCAAGCTGAAATCTTCCGCAACGGCCGGCCGTGGAAACACAAGAACAATAAGAACTGATAAAAATTTGTCCCAAAAATTTGGCCCACTATTCATACAATTGTGTTGATAGTCGATTTTGCTCAGATATCTTACAGTTTCCAGTCGTAGCTTCATTCTAAGGTTAGCACAATCAGCGAATATTCGGTTGTTTACGTGCTTTATAATAATTGGGGCCTCGTTTTCAATAAGGTCGACTGGGTCAGGTTGAAGATAAATTACTTGCACGAGAGGGTGGTTGAACATAGATGTAAATGGATGCAATGTAATTGCATTGTTGTAAGGGATGGTAGAGGGGAACCCCTCTGATGAGGCAATCAAGAAAAATGAAATAATATGCCAGAATATTGAACTTAAAAGCTGGTCCATTTTGGAAATAGAGCTTAGTGACATCCAAATCTGAGTCACTGCTAAGCTTTGCTAGACCTTCGAAAAATGTAAGTTAAAATAAATCCTGAACACACTTTTCTGGTGCTTATATTTATATGGATTCGGATTTGCATTACATCAGATCAACTGGAATCGTTATATTAGGCAGAATGCGACTGACTGCTATTGAGCCACACTCTTGAAGCTATGTTGTAATATTTATAACCGAAACTGCTTTTTTGAGGTCCCGCCCTAAGCAGTGTTCCGCGGCCGGAACTCGGACCCTCAGGTAGCAATATATGTCATATCTGACAGTTGTGTAAAACATTTAATAAGATGGCTCAGTCATGAATAGAGGATGCAAACCCGGGTAAACCCGGGGTTCGGATTACCCGAAACCCGGATTTCGTAGATTGGAACACGGGTTTTTTCGGGTTTTTCATGTCCTATCTGCTTCTTACGTGCATCATTCGCACCGATTTAAAAAAAATTAGTAAACTGGTAAAGCTTTCCTTTGAAAAATGAAAATCTTTTACAAGAAATCGCAACAGATGCAGATGTTTAGAACTAAATCGGGCTAATACTGCATTGAATGACCCGGTAGCATATTAGCGTCCGACTCTCGTTTTTTTCGCTTACAAGAATTGTAAAACTGTCCGAATGAGACGATACGTACATGGTGAGCCAGAATTAACGTTAAGATTTCGGATGACTAACTCCAAAACTACAACTCGAAATAAGTTTATTTTGTGCTCATTGGAAAAAGCAAGCGATTTGGAGTAAGATAGTGTTATTGAACTTTTCAATAATTCTCATGGTTGATAATAGGAGGCCGTATTTTACAAAATGGCCGTTTTTTTCGACGTCAACTGCATTAAGAGTTAGTGCAAATTTATATGAAAGCCATTTGTGTAAAAACTGAAGGATGCGCTAGACAGCAGAAGGAATTGCAGACGCATTCCCGTGCAAAACCATGCCGTTGCGCGGTCAATTTAATTATTGTTCACATAAAATAAACCGGATAGCGCTACTGTTTTAAATCTCTTGCTCTTTCCAATGATCAAATAATAAATTCGCTACAAGCTCTAGTTTTGAAGGAATGGTCATCGAAAATCTTAGCGCTAAATCTGGCTCACCCTGGCCTGTATGTATGCTTTAGTGGGGTTTGAACTGTGAAAATACGAAGTACGTACGGAAAATAATTGCAACTGCGCGTCTGCGTGTTAAAATTTTGTATATACATGCTACTAAATTAAAAATTTTAAACCCAAAAAAACCCGGGTAACCCAAACACTGAAACCCAAAAAAACCCGAAACCCGGGTTCGTCAAACTGGTTCGGGTTTGCATCCCCTCGTCATGAATATACATTTATTATTTGTTGCGCAGAACCGCACCACATCTTGAAGTTCAAATCAAATTTGAGTATGAAACCTAAATTGGACTTTGAAACCTTTGGATTTCCCCTTATATTTTTCCACAAGTTGAGCTAGATACTGTCATTGCTATCTACCGCAAATGACCTAATTGAACGCGGGTGCTTTAGTAAAAAACGGACCTTCGCGACCCGCGCTCAATTAGAACACAGCTCTTAATTCGGAGCCGCGTTCAATAAATTAAATTTCAAATCTGAATCCCGCGCGTGCAATTTAAATTTGGCAGGGGCATTGGGAATCGAAGGTATTTTGACCCGCGTTCAATTGGGAACCGCGTTCTATTGGAGCCCGCGTTTTATTTCCAGATTTAGGCATTTGACCCGCGCTCTAATAGGGCTCAGCGCTCAATTTGAGCACAGCGCTCAATTAGGTCATTTACGGTTGGTTGTTGAAAATTGCAAACGGATTGAAGTCAATGGAATTTCTCACTGTTTTAACAAGGGCTCGTTAACATATTACGTACTGGTATTTTCTGGCTTTTTGATACCCCCCTACCCCTTGTAGTGCTTTAGTAGTAAAATCTCAGACACCCACCCTCCTCTTTCTATATTACGTTCCCTAAAAAAACATCGACTTTAAAACGATTTCGATAATTTTTTCCCACTGCGTTGTGCTTTCCAAGACCCCCCTCTCCCATGTAGTAAAATGTAGTGGTTTGGTGAGACCCCCACCTTCCCCCTTCACATACTACTACGTAATATGTGAACGAGCCCCAAGGGGTATTTACAGCCAAAAAAAGAATATTAGCTGGGGTACCTGTAAGGAAATTCGTGGTTTCCGAAACTACAAAATTATGATTTAATATGCAAAATATGACATTTGCCAACGAGGTTAGGCAGCGCCAAATCGTCGCCCAGGCTAATCCAGCCTTGAGAAACAAAGTTGATTTAAATTTTCTGCAAAAAATGCGAGAAAACGTTGAAACCCAAATTTCCTTATCGGGAGCGTGCATTACGATAAGTTAAATCCCACGGAAGTCCACATAACAATTGTCCAAATTTCTAATGCCTGCAAACATTATTGTGTCTTGAGTAAAAATTTAAGAGGGTAGGAGCCAAGTTTACGGTGCTAGCACTTGGAGTATTCCTAAATTACATGGAAGCGCTAAATCTGATCCTGGATTGGATATGATGAGGTGAGGACAGGTACGAAACTCATTTTTGGTTGAACCGATCAATTTATAAATAGTTGATCATACCATATAATCAAAATAATCGTGAATCGGGAAGATATTTAATACGTGTAGTTGTGTATGTTTGTAATATTGCCCAACTGTATATGCAACGACGATGGAAGAGCTCGCCTGGCATTTCGCTTCACTTGCAAATTACTGTGGATTTTAATTTTAAATCTTGTATCAGTCATAATGTCTTAATGTTAAAAAATTGCAAGAATGGGTATCTGTCAGTAATTGCTGCAAGGATATTGCCTAGACGACATCTTTTTAAATGAAGATACAATTTGAAATTGTGCGTTTCATGCTTCTGTTCTATAACTTGTCTAACCATTATATATCTAGTGGCAAAATAAATATTCGGCTAATATTGATGAATCAATGAGGCCTAGTCCATATTGTTACAGGGCAGAGGCGTAGACAGCTATAGGCCAACTAGGCCATGGCCTGTAGACGATTTTGCCAGCCCGAGAACGTTTTCACCCAAAAAAAAGTTTTTTGATGTGAATTTTACATTTTTAGGATGAAAAACTAACAGATGAATTACTTGAACGAAATGAGCTGATATGTAATGAGCATTGAGGATGATTCAGACTACTTAACGACTAGAACTCGCCGGGGCCTTTGGCCCCGGATTCGTCCTAGTGCATTTTTATTTAAAACTTGTTTTGGGTTAATTACGTGTATGGGTTTAAAGCTTGCACCAGCAAAGCCTAGGGCATTAGCTGGACAAACGGCTTTTAAAATATATTTGTATCACTGCATTTAATACTGGCACTACTGGTACCAACAATTGTGGCGCACACCTTGTGTGACTTAGAAGAGATGCCTCGAGCCGCACAAGCTCGTTGACGCTACTTCTCTCAGAGATCAAAGGTCAGGTCAAGTTGTGATCTCAAGAAAAATTCTCAGCACAACCTCCCGAGAACAACGACTTGTGACTTGCCATGTTTTTTTTTCCAGTGCGCCTAAGGTCAATGCCCTAACCCAGAGGTCAAAGGTCAGGTCAACTGGTGACCCCGCCCGCGGAATGCCCGCTGACCTCTTGAACATTTCACACACATACACAAACATTCCGCTTTAGTATGTGCATGATACTTGTTTTTAATTCTGGCCTATACGTTACAAAAGTCTGGCTACGCCTCTGTTACAGGGAATCAGACGTTAAACTAGTATATAACAACAACAAACGCCGCCTCCCATGCTAATAAGGTGTATGTTAGGTAGGTAGTCGCATATGCAAATGCATTTGCGTTGAGCTATTCTATTTTTAAGAGCTCGGAACTTGCAATCCTAAGACTGCCTACCCCACCCACACCACACACACACGTTTGTCTAACGAAGGAAGTACCCGTGGGGTAACCCTTGTATTTGGCTGAAACTTTGTCCTCATGTTACCCTTGTGTAGAAACTATGTTTCACAAAGTGTCCGGCCCCACTACTCAAATTTCGAATTTAGCCGAATTTTTGAAATTTGGTTTGAAATATTTTACATGGGCTGACCTGTAAAATCGAGATTTTT
>JAAXYW010001566.1:3367-20660 GCA_036851895.1 Orthonychiurus folsomi | reverse complement strand
TAATCGTCTCCAGAGACGATTAATGATTATCGATTAAAATCAGTTTATTTGCTTGTAAAATGAAAAACGATTATAATCGTTAATCGAAAAATGCGATTTAATCGATTAATCATTTTCACTTGAAACCCCCTACTGATATGGGATGGGTTAGATTCAAGGTATCATATTCCTGGAAGTTGAATATGTAAAGGCGGCACCTGTCCTTAAAATACACCCACTTGGAATACCTTATATAATGATATTGTACCTGAAATTAATGTACGGCATTTGTAAGGATTTCAAAGCTGAATAAACAGCGTCATCCAAATAGTTTGTATTTGAAAAAGAGTGAACCATTATTTTGCAGCTTTCAAATACAGCTAAGAGTGATTTTAGTTCGGAGTTTAGCTCTACTGCGTTTATAAGAGAACATGATAACAAATAAAAAACGAAATACACACTTTGAAATTTCATGTCGAATATTTCAAATTAAGCTTGGAACACAGTTTATTATTATGCTTACACTGCTTAGTTTGAGAGTTTATATTTCACTACCAATAGCATAAATTGTGCTGCGGAAAACATGGCTTATGTCATTGAATATGGTCATGACGTGATGCTGGACATTATGATTAGAATCACGGAAGAATTCCCATTTCTAATATCGCACGGCAAAGATTCGTCTAGTTACAAAGTAAAGGGATGCTATTGATATCCAAACTTGAGTGTCAAAAGGGATAAACCAAAGAGCAAAGAAAAAACTGGAGGATTCTTGCTCTTCAGAACAGTGTACAAATTTGAGTGCAGATGATTTCAGTGGGGTGTCATGTCTGTAGTAAGTATAAGAAACTCTGCAGCTTCGTTCGAGGCATTCGGCTGAGTGCATTATTCTGATTGCATGGTGTGCATAGTAATGCTTATCGTCAAATTGGTTCATATTTGTTGTGTAGATAATAGTATAATTTAATGTGTGTGCAATTATTTCCATCTTTACTTGGTCTGCAGTACAAAGGGATGGCACCCAGTTTTGAAGCGCCATACAGTCCAAAGCTTTGCAATCACGAATGGATTCAGAAAATCCGAGCATTACAACAGATTTCCAATGCAAATCCATTCCAACGTCAAAAATAGACAAGTCGGTCTGGACTGGCTGGTAAATGTAATTGCAGTAAAAGGCCCAACAATAAAATATCTGCTCAGATATTCCAACTCTATCGTAAACTGCTAAATACATTTTGTAATTATTTTCTGGAATTGTGAAGATGGCTGCCGCGGAAGACGGTACAAACACAAGAGTAAGCAGTTTGTGTTCGTATACTTGAAACTTGTCAAACATCTGGCCAAAGAAATCATGGCTTCGGAATGACGCCAACAGCACAATATGAACGTAGCACCATTGAATTTGATATTTGTAACTGAAATGGTGAAGAGTCGAACTGTTCAAATCTCCTGTCCTAGTCAGCCATAGTTGATTTGGATATTGGGCACGTGCATTTGAAACAAAATCCAAAGCCACATTGTGCTCGTTGTTGTTTGTAGCATAGTTAGTGAGTGCAAACGTACAGTTATCGGAATTTGTAAAGTTATTTTGACTGAAGAGAAAAGCAGAAGTAAGTTTAAATGATATTCCAATAAATAGAGTGGATGACAACTCAAGGCAAAACATTGTTTCTGTAAAGAAAGGTATATATGAATGATGTGGAACTGGCACTCTAATGAAGAATCCAAGAATCGGACATAAATCTTTATCGGTTCCTGATGAATAAGAAGATCTCATATCGGAATAGTAGATACTTTCTTCAAGAACTTGTTTGAATTTCCCGATATGTATAATTTCATACTTATATAGTAGTGTTAGGGGCGAGCAAAACCAACATTTAACTAAAGGCTTAAATTAATGGCCAACGTGAAGTAAGATTAAACACGCCCACTATTATGAACTCATCCCTGCTTTATCAACCCCACAGACAATAAAATATTTATACTATGTATACCGAGTTGAACTAGCAACCGATAAAGTTACAGGAACATGAAACATGCCACCAATAGTTTTTTACCCGTTATCATAATTTCACTATTGGCTATTGGGACACCGAAAACTCAGCATATTGCCATTTGAATTCTTGTCTTATTGAAACAGCAATGAGTTTTGGCATTTGTAAAACAGATTGTTGGGTCAATAATGGTCTAGTCTGGGTCGACATGAATGTATATATAGTAGGCTCAGTTTCTAATGTTCTATAAATCAGTTACACAAAATTACTTAACACCATATTTTTAGGTGCACTGTAATATTAGTGTCAAACTTAAAACTACCATGGAAAGCCTGACGCAATTCTCTACCAAGTAACAAGAAAGCAGCTATGCAAATAGTCAACATGAGTGCAAAAATATAGAATATTGCCAGGTCGTGCGTGGTAGCCCATGGAACGGATGACGAACTGAATATGACAGAAATCTCGTTGATTTTGGTTAGTATCCCGGCATGTTGCAATTTTGGAACCATAGAGTAGACAAATCTCAAAAAATAAATAGCTTTATGTGTCTATAAAAATTCCACGTTTTCTTTCCATAAGCATTTCTTTGTTGGAGAACAATGCTTCTTACTTGGCCATAATTTCTAAAAGACAGGATTGAGTGTCAGGACCTCTAACCATTTTTAACTTTTAGAAAACAGTCAGCCGTTAACTTAATTTTCTTGCTTCAACGTTACCAGGATGTGATCACACAGCAAAATCAGAAGGTGGGTTCAAGTTGGCCCTAATCTTGCAAATGACATACATGAGAGGAGAACGAGAAAACATCGATCGTATCCCACAGAAGAAGTGAAAACCGAATTCGGTTTTCGTCGTCTACCCGTCTGGCCGTCTATTCCTGTTTGGATACAAGGTGTTCTGTTCGCCCTAACCCTCCCGCCCGCGCCGCGCCGCGCCCGAGTCCTATAATCTTCCCTCGTTTCGTTTGGCTCCTGAATCGAACCGATGCACTTTTTTTGCACGGCATTCATTCGCAGAAGTCAAAAGTTTCAAAAGTCCCAATTACTACACGCTGCGTTCTGCGTTGTACAAATAAATAAAGTGTCGTTGTACATAGAGTTGATTTGAATCTATGAACTAACGGAAGCGCGAGACGTCGTAGGACTTGTAATTAGAAACTCCAGAATATATTTACCAAGTTTAGGCTCGAATTAACTCGAATCCCAATTTCGCACGGAGCTGTAAGTTTAGAATAAGAAGTTTTAAATTACACCCGGGCAATATGGATTCAATTTCACCAACGAATACGTCCGGTGTTCGATCCAGCAGCCCTTCTCCCGGTGGTGGAAGACGGAAACGAAGGTTAGTAACAGTTTACATTTTATATAATTGAATGTGCTGTCCTTTATGGTGCAAATTGTAAGTAAAGCTTTTGTAGGATTGCAAATACACATTTTTGGAATGTAAATTATTTAACATGAGCCGGTTTATCAAAAATTTGGCATTATTCTGTGCAGGATTGGAATTTGAATTTACAACAATTGATTCATTGATGTCAACGAATGAATATTCTTGGGTGATTCGCTTCTATCATGTGTTGTACTTGCAATTGCATTAGTGTGTAATATTTTTGTGTAAAATAATACATTCTTACTAATTACAATGTAATTATTACCATTACTGTAACAGAGCCGCTGCAGCACCTCCGATCCCCATAATTGACATCATCACCTTCGCCGTAATCGAGCCACAGCAGTCAGAGGACATCCTGTTAATTCGACATGCCACGTGAGTCCTTTTTCTCTAATATCAACCAATTAATTAAACAAATAGCAATGAACGTCAGTCCGATTATGAAATCGATTCCTCCTGGCCCTGCCCTGACGCAACAGTCATTATTGCTTTTTTGATGCCGGGTTGGATGAGTCATGGTGATAGTCATATTTAATTTCACATTTCGTTATCATTGCTATGCCTTGGGATAGACAAGCGATTAGTAAAGTGACAGCCTTGACATGGCAGGCCAGTCGGCACGGCGACGGCACGCGCCACGCGCGTTCAAGCAAAAGATTAAAATGACAAGCAAAGAGAAATACGGATACAAATTCATGTTTTCTGCAAAGTTTGAAGTACTCAATTACGGGCATTCAACGTAGTTAGTAACCTTTGTTATGATTCGAATCTCTCATCGAATGAAATGTTTTGATTGGATGTAATGAGTGATATCCCGCAGGGATCGTTACTAGGATTAGGATTGCACGTGCCGAGCCGAGCAACCGGTGAAGTTGATGGAGTTTGCATATACACGCGCTGACCTTGACATTCGATTCATGTAAATAACCACAGTTTGGCATTGAAATAGCTTAGCTTGAGCTTTATGAGTTAAAAACTAACATTTAGATTTTAGCTTCCTTTATTCCCCGGTTCATTAGACCTAGGCCAAATTTCCCAAGGAGATTTTATATCCTATATCAAAAGCTTCATTAACTACAATTAAAAGCAGGATCCGATTTTATTATGAGGTCGACTCCTGTTACCTTTATTCCGAATTCCACCGGTTCATTATTATTATTCCCAGGCGAGTAATTTAGAAGTCATTCCGATTTGCGCTTTGCATGGTACACCTGCTTAATTGCCAAATCAAATGATTAGACAGAAGGACCCGTCCGGCCGGACACGAATATGGATATAGGCCGACCAGTCCTGAAATGCCAAACCAATTCCGTGAATTAGCTATGAGAAACCATTGTATGTCACACGCTATTGTGCTAAGTGCTAGGAATATGCAAGAATGACATTCAATAAATGCTATTGCTGCTGCACTAGCACTGTCTGCGACTGCAAGGTACTACATTCAAAGGAAATTGAGCACAAGGTTGATTGAATTGCATCAAGGTTTGTAGTTTATGACCATCCTTCTTGTTATATTGAAGGAGAGAATTGAATGGGATTGCATATTCAACTTCAATTACATAAAGATCAAGTTCCCTTTTTTTGTCACTGTGAAGCATTCATATTGTATTGCATTTATTAAGGCGAAGGTCGAACCATGTGTACTACATATTCACATACATTGTTTTTCATTGCGAAAATCTCTAGACTTTTTCAAAATAACAATCATTAAAACAAGTTTATTCGTAAAAGTTGACAGTTTGCGCTTAAAACAATTAACTTAAATAAATCCCAAACAGCATAAGACAACCATGTACAATCAGGAATATAAAAATAACAAAGAAACGCGACAGCGCAGACTAATTTGAACAAAGATTCATTGTCGTTGTCATCCGCTATCCTTTTAAATCCAAAATAACTCCAATAAACCATCAGCACTCGATTTGAATTCTGCTCAATCCAAACATAATAGCGATGAGATAATTCCATTTTCCTAGCATTTTCCTTGTTGAAAATGCCTTTTGTTTCCTGCAAAACAGAGCTGAGGTTCAGGTCTTCCGATTGGTGTGCACTTTGCTGTATTTCGACATTTAGGGATCGGCTCTCCTGGAGCAATGGCAAGAAATTCATCTTCATTTTTACAAAAACCTTGGGATCCACTTTCGTAGCATTTCCCATCCCCTGGATACAGGAACCAATAGAAAAGGGACACATTATCGGAGGTAACGGGCTCTTGGGATAAGGATTCATTGCAGGCACGTGTTTCGCATACACCTTTGAGATTCGCATCCAAAGTGTACCATTCTCCAAATTTGCAGGGGCCCTTAAATATACAAAAAAAACACATTAATTATGGCCAACTTGCATATAAAAGGGCACCATATGCAAAAATGCAAATATTCCCGCCCTTAGCACTACCGAAACCAAATCTCACTTCTGATTGGCTGTCTAGCAAATCTCAACAACCAATCAGGATAAAGCACTCATGCAGTCACATGCATTAGGTTACATGTTGGCAACCGGTTTTTTTTTAATTTCACATTTTGCTTACCTGTGACCAAGCAAAGTGACATTTCCTAGTTTCCTCCGAGTACACAAGAGGGCGGGAGCATTCATAGTAGTCACAGTCACATGTTCCCGCCGTTTCATTTCCCTGAATGGCAAAAAATCGCATGTTTTCGGGGCAATGATCCGTGGCACCCAGACGGATGTACTTTCCTTTATCCTCGTCGAAACGAAAGCGCAGGAGATCAACTTTGGGTCTGAAATCCAATTAATTACTGATTAATTACTGTGACTGACAAAACTGTCTTTTTGGAAAGACAGCGCGCATTCGATCGCGTGCTCACAAATCAGATGTGCGTGATAGGCCAGGCCAGACGAAATCTAATTGATTTGCTTCATCTGACTTTGATATTGAACTTACCCGTTACCCCTATGATCCTGACCTTTATGGCCGAATTTATGATGCGGATTTGGAAGAGCGATGATACCACCCACGAAGGCGACGAAAACACAAACCGTTGCCAATTTCTGCATGATTAGAGTACGGATTAATAATTTGGATCTAATCGCTTACGAAAGTCAGACTGGTTAATTGCAGACATTTGCCTTTATCATTTATAGTAGTAAGGGAATATCATACATAACGTAACATCGTCATCTTTGACTGGGCAGATTTTGGGTGTATCAGATTAACAAGCAGGTATGGTATGGTATATTTACATATTGTGATTGACATTGACGGCCGCATGCGGTATGTTGCTGTATTTTTGCGCATGCGCGTCATTGTAGGTTGGATTTTTGCAGTGTTAAGCAACTTGACCAGTATGGAAATTATGTTTTGGCAAAATTGAGCGTAGGTATGATAAAGACAGTGGATATGTAAGCTTGAGAGTAGAGGTGAAAAACACTCAACAAAATTTTAGAATAGGAACCAATTTAAATTGGGTTTCCCCCAAATACGCATTTAGTACATAAAGTACGCACGCATGCGCACGAAGGGACCTTATTTGTACTTTGTACATGCATTGCAATGCAAACGCCGAAGATAGGGATTCATGCGCAAGTAATTTATGTAAATTTGCTGGCTAATTTGAAGGCGAAGGCTGTGCTGGGAAATCTTAATCATGGATTTGCTAATTAACCTTAAGTCACGTGCGTATCACCTGTCACGTACATAATTGACGGGATCAAGTCCGTCGGAGGAATCTTAAATTATTTTCAGGCGGTTAATTTAAATTTAAAATCCTTCAGATGTTTCACATTTCAAAGATTGGAATTGAATCGATTGGGAATTTATAAATAGCAAAAATTCCTTTTCCTAATGTTCATTGTTCACCAATTACTTGTTTAATTAATTTGGAATTCCATCATGTAATTTATATAGCGTTAGTATCGTATAACTTCCTAGTCCTTATTGTGAAATATTTTACGGTGGAAAACAACACAGCTCAGAACCGGAACTAATTACTCCACAAATGGAAACATTTCCTTTCCAAAACACGGCAGTTACCAAAGGCATTTCCAGTGCACGGTGTGAATGCAAGCGCATCTATTAACTCGGGTAGTCCGTCTGGGCTGATGAGGATCTCATTTTCTTAAGACACTTTCACACCACACCGCACGGTGGAAATACTTACATATAAAATTATTCCTGCATTACCGGGCACGGCACATTTCACTTGTGGATTTGTAGCTGAAGTCACGTACGTATTCAGTACATAGCACAGCACAGCACGTATATTAGACTTTAGCCTGATCATAAAATTAAAACACCTTTTGACTCAGACTGCTATGAGCTCTTAAAAATGAAAAGGAAGTTTCTTATGGCTGTTAGTTCTACATGTGCTCAACGGCAGAACTCACTATTGTATTACTTGCATGGTTTACACATTCCTTGACGTATTTACGCCGTACGTACGGTACAATTTTTACTATAATTAATTAATTTTGTGACGGTGCAAGTTATATTACGTCCTACGAGATTCCATCCAGGAATTTAGTACTTTTACCACGTTATTTTTACACATGTAAAACCATGGAATTAGAATATTTGTTTCTCCGGCTCAGCGGCATTGGGGCACCCGATTTACATGGGTTATTTGCCACAGTACAGTCATGGGGTTTTATATGAGGGTGGTGTCGGAGTGGAAAGTTTTAATATAAATTTCTCCAGAAATTACCATTCCCAAAAGAGGATTAGGCATGGATCTGATTATTCCTCAAGTAGTATCAGTACCTGGAGCACCAATAGCAGAAGGTATGAGAAAAATGTAAAATCCTATTTTTAGATTTAGAAATGTAATGAAATTTGAAGAAAGGAATTACTTTTTTTTTGAATTATACGCGCGTATTCAATAGCACGGGCCATGTACATATGCATGTACACAGTAAGGCGAGTAGAAATCCCATGTCCTAAGTGAAATCAAATCACATTTACATTTTACTTATGTACTTTTTGTAGAATTTTTGTGTACGGATGGATACGGCACGTAATGCACACATATCGATTCTGGAATAATGTCAATTTGTTGCTAGGATATAGGAAGGATGTACATAGAAAAAAAGTACATACATTTTACTTGAGCACATAAGGATAAAGTTCCAGTGGAATGTGGAACTCAATTTCCAAGGACAAATAAGCAATAAGAAGTGGAATCTTTCTCAAACATATCTTTATTGCCGGGCGTACGTACATTTTGGAATGTAACTTTGTTTTGCGATCCATTTCCGAATGAAGGTCAAGCCAGACTCTAGGATTTGACCTTGTGGTCGTGGCCATATCCAATACGATAAGTTCCAAAATATCGAAATATTTGCACAGATTCCGCAAATTTATTTGTTTTTTTCGAAATCTTTGATGATGGACAGGTCATTTAGCGTAGTGGGTGACTTTGCTTTATCGTCTATACATTTCCGCATGATTGCTACTCGATCATCTGGCGGGAATCTGAAGGGGGTGGGAGGGGAGAGTCCATGGAATTATTTATTTTCCAAAACAACCGTGCAGCGTCTTTGGCGGAAATCCAGTTTTGAATTTGTTCCAAATAATTTTTTTTCCTAAGATGGGGTGCAGTGTACCAATGGACGGACTTGACTGAAATTGGCGGACGTCCAAGAAATATAGCGAAAAGTTTTTTGCGCCTAGTGTTATATACGTAAATGTAATGTTTTACTCAACTTTTTGGAAATCTGTCTCTGTCCAACGATGCGACGACGCCAGCAGAGAATTTGGAAGGGAATGATTGAAAATCAAGTTTATTCTTACGACACTGAGCATAATAAAGCCATGAATTGAATTCCTTCAATAGAATTCGGCTTAGTTTGATAATTAAATTTATCACTTCAATTAACAAAATTTAATCTCCGTATGTTACGTACACTAGTATGTGTGTATTTGTATTTACAATTATAGCCGTTCAGATTTAATACAAACAAAATATCCCACTGCCTAATTTTGCATTGAGTATTTTAATAGTGATTTAATGTGGAAATCTTTTCCAAATTTTGTTAATATACTTAATATTTTAGCAGGGAATAATTTCAGGCACGTTTTGGCGTCAGTAGCCTGTATTTTGAATTACAAGTATGGAGTTTGCATTAAATTAGCAGGGATAATTAGCTTGAGTTGTAGTTGGTGTGGTATGCTGTATTATAGATCTTATATGCAAGATTGTAAAGTGTAGCAAGCAATACGCGAATTGATAGTTTATTTTACTGCTTATTATTGAAGAAGTTCAAGCCTTGCATTGATTAAGGAAGATCCAATCAATAGAAAGGAGGAAATTTGTTTTCATTCAATATCCGGCTTAGCTTGTACTGTATCATATTCAATCACATTTTCATAGTGCCATGTCTATTCAGATGCACGCAAGCTATTGCTATTGTCAATTAACAACATCCTTATTAAACGTCGTCGTCACTTGCCACCACACACGACCTCATCCATTCATCCATCGCTTAATCCTGCGCGATTGAACTCTACCTTCACGAATGTAGGTCGTAATTATAAAACTCGATTCCAGTTGGAATTATATTAACTAATGGGCGAATTATGTAGCTTTATGCAAGGCAGGCACAGGCAAATCGCACGTGTGTTTTTAGATTAAGGTTGACTTATTTATGCGTGCGTACTTAATTCATTCACGTTAATAACATGGGTTCTGCAAGTGCAATAAATGTATGGCTATGGCAGTAATTCATCCTTAATTAAGAGGGAATCAAGAGCAGTTTGATTGGAGAGGATTTGACTTGCTTGGCTAAAGATCCAATTAACTATGAAATTATACACAAGGGAATAGGGCGGATTTTGAGGGATGGATGGCAGGCAGCTGCAATATACGGCGTCAGACGTTTAATTTAGCAGGAATTCGGATTTTCATTGCCAGACTCTTAGAAAATGTTCATTGTATTTTTAATCACATGTTATTTATGAGATATGAGAACAAAGGTGAAAATATTGTGGTTATTTTATAATGAGAAATGCTTTAAAGCTAAAACATCATACAATTCCCCGAAATTACTTCATTTCTCAAGATTTCCAATATTTTAAAGTTTTAAATATTACACACCATACATATTAATGCATGATTTTTTGTTTTTGTATGTTTCTATTTAATTTTTTAAATTCCCATGTACTATTGTTTCGCTTCAAGATCAATGACCGCTACGCAAGCACTCAGTGTACTACATTTCTCTACATGCAAAAGATTATGCAATCCAATCCCAATCCATTGCATTTGCTGCACTGCATTTTGACTGCAGTCAATTGTAATTGAATTACACGTCTTTACAACACAAGACACCCGTCGCATCCTCCTCAAATGGTAGACGGCTCTCAAAACACAAGATGGAATTGCATCTTCCTCCTTTGGCCCCATAGTTATCCTCATCTCGTCTTCATTGGATTTGGCCCCTTTAAAAATTGGGCAGCCAATCCCCTCCCTTTCTTGTCCGTCCGAAATCTTCGTGTTTTTGCACTGCGTGATGTGTAGATTCGTTTCGCCTTCGCCTTGCACATGCCACGGCACGGGTTGACTGGGATCCGTTTTTCGCGACGAACGGCACGGCACTGCACGGCACTTGCTTTTTGCCATATGAAAGGAAGGCGGCGGCTAAGGAAGAAGTGCAGTTGGATTTTTCTTCACGAACCTGAAACTTTACCCAGAAAATAAAGCGGATCTGTGTTTAAATTTGCATGGTGTGTAATACATAGTTGACTTTTTGCAAAAATTGTAAGGATTTTTACAAGGGAAATTAACCTGTCCGGTGCGGGTGCGGTGTGGTGCATTAGTGCAGCTTGCAAAAAGTAAAAATTTCATTGGGTTTTTGCAGTAATACACTCTATAATTGGATAATTAACATTGGGAAATAACTGCATGCATTCAAGTAGTGATAATGTTGTGTCTCGTCCATGGGTTCAAAGGGAACAGTCGTGCTAAAAAACTTCAACAAGCGGAAGCATTAGCGGAGGAACAAATGCGTGTGAAATCAGCATCTAATTCAAACCGGTAATTTAAAAAAAAAACCTTGCACTTTATTTCCACATTGCATTTGTGCTATTAATTATATAGTATATTCGGATTTTCAACTAGTGTCATATCTCATATGATATTGAATTCCCGCGCACGGTATTTTAAATTGAATGTAGGTCACGTGGGATGACTTTTTTTGATTTATTTTAAGTGTATTATGGCAAGGCACTTTATTGCTTGGTGCTCTTAATACATTATGCAAGACAATCGTACTTTGCAGCGCGGTGAGATTCAATTCAATTCCGGTTCAATCTTGTGAGTTGAAAACCGATTTTCCGGTCACAGCACAACGTCCGACGCATTTCAAAATACCCGCGGTGGTGGTTTCCTTAAGTGTCCAAGAAATTTGTAGGAATTGAGTGGGTCGTAAATCACTCGTACTTTGAACCTTAAGGCAGTGGCAGGCATGTTTGTGTTCTTTTTACCTGACTGGATTGTACTGCAGACGAGGATGGAAGGAAGGATTTTATTTTCGGGTTTTTGACCTGATTTTCACCCAACCTTGCGTATCCCGTTTCCCGTTCCCTCAAGGCTATAATTTCTTAAATGATGTAACTGGGCGATATAATCAAACCAATCGATTCTAGGAAATTCAACAAAAGTCGAACCACAAAAATTTGAAATAATATTTACAAAAACTCAAAACTCTGAAAATACTTGTAGGATTTCCTATTTTTTTATATTTTTGCATGTATAATGTTTTAATTTTTCAATATCGTTAATATTATAGCATATTAATATTTGTTTTCTCTTTGGCGTCAAGTAGAATGGATGCCATTTCCGGCTAATTTCTAATCTTCGGCCGATCTATTATGTATGTTATGCACGATAGCCATGGGGACTGGCAGAGTGATTTTCTCAAAACTACATAAAAGCAATTCCCATCTTGTAACGTACGCGTACGTGGGACCAAAGCAATTCCCTCTTAAATCACGCCTCCCATTGTTGTACTTAGGCAGGGCTACCCGGAATTGGACAAAAGGAAAGGGATTCACAATTCGCGAATCTGCACGTAAGTGCGAGGAAGGCACGGCCAAGCGCAGCACTCAACATAATGGGAAGGGAATGTGACTGGAAATAAATTAAGGGTCGACCAGGCCGGCCCTTACACGTGATGCGTCCAGAATTCCAATGCTTACAAAATCCGCGAAAATCCCAATATCTTCATCCCATTCTATTTCCTGGAGATCAAAACATGGCGGCATGGTGTCAATTCCATTTCCCGGAAATTCCGTATGTATAAAGTTGGCAATTCTGGGATGCCATTCTCTATGCGAAATATTCCCTGGGGTGACATCTCAGTGCAGTCATTTCCGCGAATTTTCAATTGCTTTTTCAATCTGCACGTTTTCAAGGACCATTTTCCATGGAAACCCATAAAGCGAATTCTAGGAACCCCCCGGAGTGAATAAATGGCTTTCAAAATACGACAGGCTTTTGAACTACCCGCCAAAAGTTTTGGCAAAACTTTATGGTGGATAATGTCAAAAAGATGAAAGGGAGCCCGTCGGTTCTGCTAATTAGGCTTGATTGGATACAAGTTTGCAAAATATGGGTAACATGATGCCAAATCTCCAGAGGCTAATGTCCGCGCGGTTTTTAATTGTGGCGTGGATACCCGATGGGATAATTAAAGCGGCACGCTACGGAACGCCATGTCATGTCATACATACCATTTGCAATAAAATGAACCACATGCGCCTCAATCCAATTAAACATATACATATGCGTATGCATATGGTCCAATACAACATACCATGTAATTTTATGATCAAAATAGGTCACATTGTCCGACATGCGAATTATTCTATTGAACTTTCTTCGCTTTCGCCAATAAGGAAATCCGTCCGTCGTCTTGCGATGCGTGATGCGAAAAGTTGCACGTACGTATACGTACCCCGCAATAAGACATGCATGCATCAATTTTTGCAGGAACCCGGGAAAAGTTTTGTTTACCCGCCTTGACGGTTTGGCGGCTTAACGGCAAATTTGCGACAAGTTTGAAGTTTTGGTGATTTGAAAATACGCGCCATAATCCTTGCAGTAGTGGTAGGATGCATAATCCTCCAAGCTTGATATAATTTTTATGACTTGTGACGACGTGAGTTTGAAAGTTTTGTGAAATCGCATGCGGAAGTTACGGAAGCTACGAAACTTTTTCGACATTCCCTTCAAGTGTCGCGTCGTAAAGTTTGCATATTGCATATGGCATCTCCCTTTCAGCACTGATTGCGACATGCACGTACCAACGTTTTTTTCGCGTATTTCTCACAATACAATGCATTTTGTCGATGAGTCAGAATTTTGGCGACGACAAGGAAATTTCCTATGACGAATTAGGAATTGACGAAACCGACTTTTGAGTCGGGAGACTTTTTCCACTATTTTTTTGCAATACAAGCAACAGATTTTGCACCCAGGGTGTACATTACAGAATATTAAAATGTCGTATTTTTTCCGCACATTTCACGTACAGTATTCGACCATTTGACTGCCTGCCCCCATTTACCAAACGATTTCCACGCCATGCTGTTACACGTCATTTGACAATGTCAATTTTCCAGACATGCCAAGCCAAGTGTTTTTAAGAATTTGAGGATTGCGCGCACTTCTTGGGAATCCACGCGCGGCGCGGGTTCTATGCCCTGGCCTAGTCTACCCGGTATTATATAAACGGCATGTTCCTCAAACTTTTTTACCCGCATCCAAAAAAGATTCCGGATTTTCCTTTGGCGGAGATAGGATTTTGTCTTTATCTAATGCTTGAGCGTCGTCAAATCGATGTGGTTGAGAGTTTAGGAGAGGATCACTGCTTGAGCCCCAATGCCCAAGGGTACGTGACCTTATACAGTATATGTACGGATTTTACTCCGAAAAAATCGTCTGGGGATGAACAAAAAATTGAAACCACTAAGGTAAACAAGGCTAATTGCATTGATCTTTCTTTTGTCTTAGCCCGGCCCAAGGCTTGTATGTCCTCCTTTTTGCATGAGTTGGACGAGGAATTTCGTCTCGTCTGTCGTCGTCGTTTAAATTAAGGGGCGGAAAATCCTATTGAATGGAAATGCTTAGGCTAGGCTAGACGAAATTAATGTGCCACCACCACGTGCCGTACTCGCTTAGTTCCGGGAAAGTTTTAAAAAGAAGATACATGAAACAGAATTCTATTTATAATGTGGAATCGAGTAGAGCATGGATTATGCATAAGATGAGTCAGGCATGGCACACGCATCCGATCCGAAACCGAAAATAACGGGGAATTTGCATTTATCGGAATGGGAGGTAAACAAATCCCTGCTGCTTTTCTATACCGTGGCCTGGCCCTGGCCGTGGTATCTCATGAAATCCCGAACCGTCGACGTCATCTACTTTTTTTGATTCCAGCAACAAATAGGCAGAATGTATGGTCGGGGATTATTGCCAATTAAATTGTGATCAAGGGGCTTACACACTATTATATTGTGGGATTACATTACATATTTTATTACATGCTACATTGTTCGTTATGGAACGAGTCTTTTTGTGTGGGAGAAGTTGAGTTCGAAGAAACTTACGTACGTGAGTATGAATGAATAGGATTTGTATGTTGATACTTACGAATACGTTATGTAATTTCGTGAATTTTAGAGGATTTTGGATCTGCCAATTACCTGGTCGGTTTGATAAAGTAAACAGTTCTTGGTATTCTAATTATAGCCGTGAGTGGCCACTACGCATGGCGCGGCGGCTTTCCATCTGCTCTCATATTTTACGATGAAAATTATACACAAAAAACTGTAATATCGACCTTTGCGGCTAAAAAACAGTAAAAAGTAAGACATTTCGATTTTGGTCACACAATTAGCAGAGGGCACATTAAAAATAATCCATTTGCCATTTCCCCCTCGAGTAAAGTCGCAGAATTGACGTGGCGACTATAAAAATCTGAAATGGGTGAGAAAAGACATTTGACTGAACAACCAAGCTATGAGTGAACAAACAGCGACCCGGTTTCCAAGTTGTAAAACGAAATTCGCACATTCGCGAAAACCCGCAGTTTGCTCCCTTCTATATAGTGGTAATTAAGCTTCTTAAGAACTCCTTCACTTAAGCTCCGGAAATTGTCCATAAGGAAGGGAGGCGCACGTAATTTGGGGTGCAAGTTTTACTTTGTAGTTTGTAATTAATTTTAGTGCAAAATATAACATTACATAGAGTGCCAATTTTCTACACTCACAGTGTAGTAATAACATATCTCCTCGAATTTTGGAAACAAACTTTTGCGAAAATCTTTGTGGTTTTGCGGAAATGGAGGTCACTTTTATCGTTAGCTTATAGAAGCACATAATTCATACTTACATTTCGTACCACAGAAAAACGCTAGCCATATGTACTACAATGTGTATACGTTTGTCTGGATTTGTCATATTGCCAAATGCAGTACAAAACTTGGAAGGATTTATATGCAATATTGTGATACTTTTGGTAACCCGCAATGCGGAATAATATCTTCTTGGAATTATTTATTGTACAACTATTTATTTAATAATTAATTAAAATTACATTTCAATTTTTGGAAAGTTAAATCTACGGAAATCAGGCCAATTTTATTTAAGGATATTATTTATTACAGCATACAATCATTTTTTTGTCTATTTAAAAGTTAAAAGTACCATTATGGTATTTTCAACACCACACTGAAAGAAGGTCATCACCGTTACACGCTTGATCAAATAAAAACCTCCCATCCGAAGGCCGAACGGTTGACAGGACTTACAGGATTTTAAAAAATGTTTCAAATGCTTGGATTTTGAATTTACCCGCTCCTCCTCCTGCCTCCTGCCACGAATGACATTGGCACAAAGGAGTGTCACTTTGAAGGAGTTGGGGTAAAGGGCAAGTGCGATTCCTATGGTAAGGAGGGATACAATGGGATTGGCCAGGTAGGCAGTCATCCCCATTTCCTGGTACAATTTGAAAACTGCATAATTACTTGTCGTATTCACAAAGAGAAGCCAGCATGTTAGGACGGGTTGAATCAAATTTTGAAACGCAGAGTTAAAGCTTTGGTTGAAAATCTGAAGGCTCCTGTAGCGTAAGAGGAATTTCCAATTTGTTGAGGGTAAGCTAAGGAGGTCATGAATATAAATATTAGATCATATCAATACAGCCTAGTCCATGTGTATGTAGCCTAGTCCATGTATATATAGCCTAGTCCATGTGTATATTGCCTAGTCCATGTGTATACTGCTTATCCATGTGTATATATCCTAGTTCACGTGTATATAGACCTAGTCCATATATATATAATGTGTGGAGTATACATTGAAGGGCGGATTATTTTATTTGCGAAACGAAAAGTTGGTTATCGCGAGACAATGGCGCGAGATTTTAATTTTGAATGTGCAAAAAGGTGAAAAAAGGCGGGACAGTTGAAGAATGTATGAGTTTTTAGCATCCAGTTTGCAAAATTTATCATTTTGTGAACCTTGGAAATTTGCCATTTCACATTTACAGGGAAGGGGTGGTCTAAAATATTAAATTTCTAAGATACACATGCACATTACTTACGAACATATTTGGCTGGGTTAATCAACTTTGCGTGCCATGCAAAAGCATGTTAATCCGCACGTACAATTTGCTACACATCTGTGATATTTATTTTTAGAGCAAATTCACAGTACAGCGTCTGCGTCTCCTTGTCCCACAAATCCTGGAAATGGGGCCATATCCAATGATTGACAAAACACAACATCAACATTCAACATCATTTTCACTTTCATCTTGTAGTTTAAATCAGATATCGGCGTATCAAATACGATTACTGCCAAAAACGTGTGCCAAATACACGGAGACCATACCACCCAAAGTTCAGTTTGAATAGTTTTTTTTACATTTTTTAGTCTAAAAGCGATCAAACACCCCCCCCCC